>CM067221.1:26638113-26948113 GCA_034190945.1 Octodonta nipae | reverse complement strand
TTTTGACTTTAAATGATCATAACTTTTTTTTTACTTCCTCCGTATTTAATGATTCCAAACTCATTCTCTACGTGTGTGTGTATTTGTCGTCGTCTGCTCGTTAGTCAGTTATGTTAATAAAAGGTATTACAACCCCTGCTTTCAATACCGGCTGCCAAGCGTTAAGTCATATTGCTGCAGCGGGCAATCTGAAGTTGCGGAATGGTGTTCCAAATTTGCAGAAGTGCACGCTCTAATGCGGCCTAGGTCTGCAAATTTGGAAACTCTGCGCAAACGACGACCCATTATTTCCCAAACATGCTCGATGGGGTTGAGGTCTGGACTCATTGGTGGGTGTCGCAGCAAAGTGATGTCATGTTGTTCCAAAAAGCGTCTGGTGATGTTGGCTGTATGTGGACGTGCGTTATCTTGCATTAGAAGAAACGCCTTGCCGTCTGCAATCAGAGGTGTTCTCCAATCTCGCGAAACGCCGCCCCAGACCATGACTCACCCACCAGCGTAGACGACAATCGGACGAACAAAGTTCTGGCGAAAACGTTCTCCACGACGACGCCAAACAAGGGGACGTCGATCGCTCCCATGGTTGAACCTCAACCCCATCGAGCATCTTTGGGACATAATGGGTCGCATTAGAGCGTGCACTTCTGCAAATTTGAAACACTATTCCGCAGCCTCAGATTGAACGCTTGGCAGCCATTATTGAAAACAGGGGTGGCAATACCCGTTATTAACACAACTAACTAACGGGCAGACGAATAGACATACACACACACTCTTTAGCGAATGTGTTTGGAGTAATTAAATAGGGAGAAAGTAAAAAACATACACACTAACACCCACAAAAGTAGCGTAAAAAATTGTGGGGTTATTGTGGGCATATTGAACTGTAAAAGTCACACTTAACATTACTGGTTTTCTAGATATTTCCAATTTAGCGCCTGATGATCCCAAAAGCTACCAAAGTCCTTTTTTTTAATTTTACAAATTAATGTAAACAATAAATTTTTTTATTCAAAAAACCGTAGCTGATTTTGTGGGGGTTGATTCAAAATTTTTAAACCTTCCTTAATTTTCTTGTGCGATCAGCGGTTGCTGAGGTATGATGGTTAAAGACAAAAAGATCATTTTCCATTCAAAGTTCGATATCTCAGCGATCCATAAAGTGGTTGAGTTAAAAAAGATTCAAGTTCGTAGACCAAAAATAAAAACCGAAAAAATTTTGAAAAAAAAAATGTTTTGGTATTCGTTATTGAGCTCTACACGTTGCTTGAAAAATTTTTCATTGTAAGATCTCAAAACTAGAATGCTTCTTCTAAAACTCCAGTACGACCACTTTCAAGGGAAATACAGCCACTTGAAAAACGTCAAAACATTTTTTTGGATCCTTTAATTTTAATTTTTTGCTCCAGTTTTGTTAAATATCATACCATGGGAATAATAAATATTTATATCATTATTATACATATAATATTATATAGCAAAAGCAAATATAAAATTCTATTTTTAAATTTTATTGCTGAATAATAAATAGCCAAAGTTCAGGTGTTGAGGTAGTTTCATTTTTAATAGTGAACAAATTTTCATAGAAACTATTAAGATGTTATCCATTATAAAGAACTAAATTAAAATCGAATATATTCTAAAATATTATCTGCATAATTTTCTATTACATAAATAACTGAAGATTAAATTTTTAATAAAAACTCATTTTATGTTATAGTTATAAATATTATGAAAATTTGATTTATTTACCTCAATCGGTTATTCTCGAAAGAATTCGAACCGCCAATGACTCCTGTTTAAGAATGTGGATATTTGCTATGACAATGAGAGCTCCAATGACTGTCTCAAATTTGCATTTGTCTACAACTTGATTTGCAGCGAGGGGAAACAGCCTCTTTGCTCTTATGTACATTTTCGGCAATCTCTATTTGCAGTAAGTTGTAAATAGGCAATCCTGTTTCTTAGTACAGAAAAAAAATTGCGTTGATTTATGATTCATCAAAAGTGAAGATTTTAAAAAATTATTGAAAAAATGTACCAAAAGATGAATATAAAAACTGCATTAAAATGTATTTCAGTAACGTATTCCACTATTAGTAAACATCTATTAAAATGCATGTTAGTTAATTAACAGAGAAATGTACTAATCGTGGTGTGAATTTTCCCACTTAAAGAACCAATCACAACGAGTTTAATCCACCAGACTGGATATACTATCATTAGTCAAAGTTGTGTACCTTAAGTAAATTTTAAGTTTCAACCTCGTCATGTTAGAAGACAAAACAAGTTCTTATTGCAGAACCTTTCACAATCGATTATCTACGTTCATTACATGCCTTGCAAAGTTTACTAGAAATCTCGAACAACGCTATTGGAAAAGTGCTCAAATTTTATCGGAAACAGTTTCCTTCCACTTTAATTAGCACGTCTACTGAAATAGCTAATCCTACTTTTAGGATACTTTCTCAATAAAATTTACTTTCTCCGTTCCGTTTATCAAACACTCTAACAATCTCGTTTATACTTTGCTAATTGAACTATTCATCAAGCGATGGGAATGAAAATTCTCGTAGGTGAAAAATGGGAAAATTTGTCATCAATTATATAGGTTTCAGCAGTTTCAAGAGTTTCCAGGAAACTTTTGCACAGTGAACCTCAAATTACAGAAAGGGAAAAAAATCTAACCTCCTAATGGCTGCTCTGGTAAAATATGAGAAATCTTAGAATAGGAAGGCAGAACAAAAGTTGTACTTAAAAACTTTCAGAATTATAGTATTATTCTTTTTGAATAAATGAAATCAATTGATTCATTCTCCATCACTATTACTATATTGTCAAACGACGTGACTGGCTTCACCCTTAGCAAGTCATTTTCTAGCGTGGGTAAACAATAAAAATGGGAAAAAAAACTACAAACACAAATTCTGAATATAAACTGAAACATTTAAAATTCACTGTATACTAAATACCATACTTGTGTGTAGGTTTCACGGATTGTACATTATGAAGAACTATTTATCGGGGAAAATATCCGCTGGTTAGTATGATTCCCGTTTGAATCTCGCAGACGTTTCGTCACGCCAAGGGCTCACTTGGCACTGGCACTCGATGCGTTGTTGTTCAGCCGATGGTTTTATTTAGAAAATAAAAATAACTAGCTGTCGCCGGGTGCTCGAAATTCGACTAAATCTGCCAATAAGTAACGAAATTTAAGTTCTTTTCAGATATAATTACTAGGAATTTATTTGTGTTCAAATTAGTAATTCTTAGTTTAATGTGACAAATTACTGTGCGCACCATGTATAACTATAATTTTACTGTGCCCTCTATTCCCAGAACCTTATAAATTAATGGGCTACCCTATATAATTATTTTTTCTAATCACTCTGTATAACTACAATTCCACTCAATTCTCTAACATTTATTAAAATACGCATTATAATAATTCCAGCACATTATATATTTCCACCATCCTGTATATGTAACTGCTAACAGTTTTCTAACCATTCTATGTAACTATAATTCTACTCTGGGCATATTTTAACTACCCTATATGTGATTATGGATCACGCAACATATTTTTTAACAATTTTGATCCACCCAGTAAAACTATAATTCAACTCCATCCATTCTGTATATGCGACTGCCTATGAGCACCCTTATTTACTCTTTTTGTTTATCTTCTGTAATTATAATTCTACTCCGACCTATATTTCAATCATCATATATATGAAACTCATCTTGCGCTACTCTACAAATAATTTTTTTCTAACATTTTTTGTAATCATCCTGTAATTCTATAATTCCTCTCACCATATATTGCATCTGTCCTGTATATGCAACTGCTTATGGGTTACAAAATGTTGCAATTTTGTTCCAACATTTTTAGACCACACTGAATAACTACAATTCTACTTCAACTGTATATGCATATCTGTAGAAATTTTTGCACCACCTGTATAACAGTAATATACTAAGCCCCCTATTCCAAAAACCTTGTAAATTCAACCGCTAATGGTCTTCTCTATACAAATCACCTTGTATAGTCATAATTGCACTCTACTCTATATTTTAAACGCTATATATATGCAACTGCTTATGTGCCACCCAAGAAACATTTGATTTCTAACATATGTGGAAGCATCCTGTATATTTATAATCTATTTACATCTCAGTCAATTTAAAACATTAGAACACATAACTTTTCACTCATTAAAAAATCGCCTAAGCAGCAATCTGTACTTTAAATTCTTGAAGGGTCATCTGTAATTGAAATTTTGAAAATAATACATTGATAATTTTTACATTACATTGATTAGGTACCTTAACCTAGCGGCTACCATTGTTATGAAATGTTAAATTGAAATTAAATCCGCTACAATGAGCTTAGCCGTGAACTGGCCGTGAACATTATAATTATTGTCATGATGTGATCTAAGATCTAACTATATCTTCAATTTCACTAATTCTATATAAATCAAATGCTATGTAATCTTAGTTAAATTTATGAAACTATTATCCTTTAAAATAGAAACAATATAAATTAAAAGTATAATGTTAAAATAATAAAATATTATCGGAAAAACGGTTCAGTTGCCCGGCAATAAAAATTTCTTATTTGACAAACTATATTTAGAAAAACTTGGAAGTACCCAATATATTGTCATTATCATATAATATAATTTTTTGTGGGTGAGATCTCAATAGCATAACTGATAAAGGAGAATAATTTTCAGAACCAAACAAAATTTGTTAGTTTTTCGTTTAATTTAGTTTGTTTTTCTCATTCGAGTCAATCCATCTTACGATTTTCTCTCCAAGCAATCCGGGCGCGCTGTTTGGCATTGACAGTGTGGACGTAAATTATAATTTTTTTATTTTATTTTATTTAATCAATGAACCAATATTATAAATATATTTTAGCATTGTGTACTGAAGGTCGTCAGTAGTTACTAAAAAAAGGTAAATCGTTTGAGGGATAGAGGGGAAAATGGTACCAAACCGTTTTGTTTTGCCTATTTAAATACAGATTATTAAGCGCATCAAGTAAGTAGTTCCTCTAGTAAAATAGTTTTAAAATAATTTGTTTAAACGAAGTATATATATATATATATATATAAACAATCTCTTTTATCTCTGAATATGCTCAAAATTTGCAGATACAATAAAGGCAAAGATCCTAATGTTAATTTGGGGGACCATTTAGGAAATTTAATAAGAAATAAAATAATTGTAATTATGAAATAGTTTATTTAAAAGATGTTAAATAAAGTACACTTCCAAAATTTTGAAAAAAAGGGCTCAATGATTCAAGGAAAACTATCGAATAAACTTATTTTCAGGGACATCATCAACAATTTTGAAAACCAAAAACACAAAATGGATTTTGGGGGTAAACTACAAAAATATATTAAATATAATTTACCTTGAGTATAACTTTTAGTATGCGAGTTTAACTCGCACTTGACCATCTTAATGCAGTATCGAATCAACATCTAAAAATGTTGGTATTTGCTTCGATACATACATAGTAGGTATTTACGTATGTATGTTTAAAATCATAGTTTAATTCAATGACAGGTTTCAAAATACTTTATTTTATTCGAAAACTTTGTTCATACTAAATTTTATCACTATCAAGTTTAAATATTGCGTAATCGGTAAACTGGTTTTTCAATTTATTCGGAAGATGCTGTCGGCGAAGACAAGTTAGGCTATTTAATTGTCGCTTCCTCCCCTTCGCCATAGGAACTCGACCCTTCAATTTCCTTTCGTTCTAAAGTTTCCATTCAGGAAAGGACTTGTTTACAAATTAACGAAAACGCAATGAAATTCTCTTAATGGAGATCATTAACTGTTGAGCAACAAGGGAAATGAAATTTTATCCGCTTTAACAGTTGGAGATAATTTGGATTACATGCTCCAATAGCGTTTTTATAGTTTGTTTCGAAATTTGCATAAAACAAAATTTATTCCTTTTTTATCTATAAAGATAAGTTTAATTGATTCTCGAAATGGCCATTTATATACATAGTAAAAGGGTATCGTGTAAATTGTCACAGTTTTTCAAATTAATCATCATGGATACTTATTCGCGTAAAAAAATATTTTATTAAAATAAAACCTTAAAAGTATAGAAAACTATTTTCCGATATTATCTGTTTAAAAATGCCGGGCAAACGGTATTAAATGTCACCTCAGCCCGTGAAGTCATACTTGTGATGACAAAATACAAGCTAATATTCCCACTCCTAGTAGTTCTATTTTTATGATAGGCGCCTATTATAGCACTGTCTTCTCCACTGTGCGCTGTGTGTATGAGAGTAGCGCCGTTCTTTGTTGCCTATTCCATGTTGCAGAGACTTCTTTCTCCATCCTTCCTCTGGTAGGCAGATAGACAAGGGAGTCAGGAAGGGCAGGTAGACAGGTGGACAAAAAGGTAGGCATATAGAAAGGCATGCATGCAGACAGTCAGATAGGCTTGTAGACAGACTGGCAGGTTAAGTAGACAGGCAGGCAAGTAGGTAGGCAGACAGACGGGCAGGCAGAGACGTAGACAGGCAGGGTGGGAGGCTGACAGACATGCAGACAGGAAGGCAGACAGGCAGTCAAACAATACAATGTAGACATGTCAACAACAATGAAATAGAATTTGAATGTTAGATAACTCTATAGGTAAGATTAGATTTCAAGACCTAGCTTGCCGTTCGATGAAACCTTCCTTCCAATCCTTCTACTCGGGAAAATGCTGTCTCGTCCTATTCGTGAACAACGCGCCAGTACTCCAGCTTATTGGTACCATATCGGATCTGGCAATATTTTTGGAATTTCAGCAATTAACTGTTTACTAAGTAAATAAATTTCTGAATCAAATATTTACTTAATATAAATGACACGAATCATTCCAGCTGATATGTTTTCTATCTGGGAGAATTCTGTACAACTGTCAATACTCCAGTGTGGGTTTTCAGCTGCCCCACAAAAGAATTGTTTCTGTTTAGCAAGAAATTAAAACAAAATGTTACCTCGTCAGAAAACAATAAGTAAGAAGAGCCTGTTGGCATTGCATCAATCCATCATTATTTCGTAAAATTATTTTATTTGATTTCACGATCACGTTCTTTAAGTGAACATCGGCGTAGGGAAGGCCCCATCCTGTCTCGTTGACTTATGCATAAGGTACTGTAGTTCCAGTCACCACTCAATTGAACAAGCAGTTACCTACACATTAAAAAACCTCATTTTTAATTCTATAAATATATTTCAAGATCACCGGATTTAGTTTGGGGTGTTGTTCCACGAGGTTTTATATTAGTAAAAGTCAGTTCGACTTCGTCTTGAAGTGATATTGGTACTGCTGATGCTGATGAAGTTATTTCCAGATGTTTCTACAAGGTTTTCCCTGAAATAAAATCTTTGCTAGTTTTGATTACTATACGAATAGATTTTTCTATAGCAGATTTAATGTTTCATCAAGCATAAATTCACTCATGTCTTTCCCGTACTTAAAAAGTATAGTAAAACCTTAGGTTAGATAGTGCGCCACTTTGAGATACGTTTCCCTATTGAATTAAAAAGTTCTTGGTCTGATGCATAATTTTTTAATTTACTAATATCTCAGAGTACTTTCGGCAGCACTTAAATTACAGTCACGCCTTCCTAAACCTTTGACAGCCAATTTCACAGAATGTTATATTTGTTCGAGATCCGTTAGCACTTCATATTCCTTTTCAGTAAATTAATTAATCTGAATTTGCACCGAGCCTCAAATCAACCAAAGCCTTACAAACTTACACACCAAAAGTACTACAAAATCTTTACCATACAGACATACACAATTTACACTTACTCAACAGTTCCAGGAACTGAAAACATTACGCTTCAGGTAATTTTCTTATGGCTCAGTTCAGGAAGAGGTCAATTTGGTAAATTAACTTTCACCAAATTTCTTAATAGTTCGAGTTATTGTTGTGAGATCAAGGTGCAAAAAACCCAAGACGAGATTTTAAAAAACAAAATGCTGCAAGGAAAACTGAAATACAAAAAGGCGAGCCTATATCATTGTTTGTTAAAGAGGTTAAACAACGAATTACTATATTTAGTGAATAAGTTAGTAGACAGTTTTGGAGAACGTTTTTGTTCTTGGAGCAACATGTTACTTTGTACGAGCCACTATCCGGTATCCCGGTATTGCACTCTTTACCCTTTATAGATGAATTTACTATCAGAAAAACAAAAGGCTAAATAAAAAATGGACGTGTTCGAGTGTTGTATAAAAGTGTAAGTCACTCTCGTTATGCAGTTTATTGGAATTATAGTGTGCCTGTTTCCCATGTTTACAACCGTCAATAATTTCTTCCCTTGTGATAAGAAATTCTACTATACAAATATATCACTTTCTCCGCAAAGAATACCTAATCGGTGTTGCTAATAAAGATGAAAAGTTCATACATTTCCCATAAACAACATTTTATTGGTGAGTATGGTTAGCCAAACCAGGGGAATATTACAATACTTTCATTTATTTCGCTCTGTATTTGTGCCGTAACTGAACCAAACACTTCAACAAGATGTCATCCAGATTATTTTGTCAAAATTTATTGTATTGTTTCTGTCAAAATTACTCATGCACTTCGTGAATTAAATGAAATGGGTCCAAAAGATGGCAAACATTAGCCCCGTGTACAATTTAAAAACTGGCGTTAATTTGGAAAATTATAAGGTAAACGATCTGCGAATGTTAAACATTGACGAGTCGTCAGTGGAACACATCGAGCTTAAAAGAACATCATTTCAGTATCTCAATGTAAATTATCAAGTACAAAATGCCACTTTGGAGGCACCAGCATTCCCAAGAACCCAAGAAGTTTTATACAGTGATTATCTGGATCAGTCTGGAGATTTTTTTCGGAATCAAGAGATTCTATATCGGCTAAAAAACATTCATTCACAGATAGGAGAAGTAATTAATGAAATTTACGAAGGTATTCCGGAAAGTGTTCAAGCTCAAAGTGATTTATCCGAGTTGCACAATGAAGATCTCCAAAAATTCGAATCTACCGATAGTCAGCCAGGCGTTGAAGCTTTGCTTCTTAGAAGCAACTGTGAAATCCTGACGCCAGAACTCAAAGAACAAACAGAATTATTAGAAAGAGTACCACAGATTATACCTAAGCCGAACGTTGATTTTCAAGTTTTCACCGCAAAAACAAAAGAAAAACTAACCCTACCTGAGGATATAATATTAAAAGAAAACAAAAGTTCTAAGTCCCATGGCCAAACAAATTCTCCGAAAATGCAATATCAAGAAAACAAAACTACCAGATTATTATCAAGTTGTGTGAGTGCCAAAAATATCTTAGCAAAATGCATGGACGAACTTAACAATATCAGAAAATTTCTGGAAGAAGAAGAGATGAGACGATTGAAAACCCAATCTACAGAAATAGTTGAGGTGCCTCAAGAATCTACGATTTCAACCGATGAAGACACGATTAATGTTATTGTTGACGAGACATCTGCTGATGGTAAGCTCATAATTTCTATTGGGGGTCCAGATGGAGAAAAGGAGAATTTACATATAGTTATGAAAAAATGTCCAGAATGCGAGCGATATGAGAACCACTCAAACAGTGGGAGAAGTAGAAATACTGATCACTTTAGTGATGCTGAGACAACAACGACATTCCCCAAGCCAAGTGCTCCCCCAGAGATATCTAATGCAGATACACTCAAAGATTTTTGGATCCCACAGCGAAATGATACAAATTTACTTCCAAGTGCTCCTGTGGAAGAGGTTGACCACAGAGATATATCAAATATCAAAAAAGCGTCTCAAAATAAGACTGTACACGAACTCAAACCGAAGCTGAGGAAGGAACCCAAACACAGACCCAATTCAACGATATCCAAAAACCGTTCCTTACTTGATGAGCAAACTCCAAAAGAAACTATTAAGGTAGAATTCGATCCAGAAAATCCAAAGCTATCCATCATTACTAGCCAAAATCAAAATAACATACCAATTACGCTAAATGAAACGCTGAATATGATTTTTACATCAAGTACTGGTGAGGAGTTTGTATTCTCTTTCAAAATCTCACAGAAGGATGAAAAAGATGGACAGAGACAAAAACCAAGCGAGGCACCTGTTTATAGAATGGAACTATTTCCTGAACTACTACCCCGAATAAGAACTTGTGCGTCTAAAGAGCTAAATATAGCTACACTTCCTACAAAATTAAGAAAAAGTGGCATCAGACATAAAAATATTAATGTAGAGACGATACTTAGAGAATTGGGAGTTGACAATTTATTAACTGCAAGTAAACCTGTTATTTGTGGTAGAGTCGCAATTTTAAATGGAAAAACTGGAGATCATCTTCCATATGCAGCTAGTTTGGAATCGTTGCCCTTAGAAGTTGAAGATACGAATGTTATTAAACAGTCATTGGAAATTTCAGCGGGAAAAAATGTAAAAGATAACAAAAACCAGAATAAAATTAACAGAAAGTTTTCTGTCTTTTCATTATTTGAGAATGCAATAGGCACTATCCGGTTGAGATAAATATCTTTGACAATTAGGTTGATTTTTCGTTGCTTTTGTAATAGAAAGGGAGAAGTTTGTAAAGTAACTAGCAAACAGGGGATAATTAAGTCATCTTTAGTACTGTGTCTAAAGCTGATATACTTCCAGGTTTGTGTTTAACGACTTGACCTTATGATTATTATATGCAGTAGGATATTGTCGAACTTGATGGACAGCCTTTTAGTGACACTTCTGGTTACTTTTATAATGTTGTTCTGTTTATACGAAGGCTGCCTTTTATATCTCGGGATTAGAGAACAAAAACAAATATTATTCATCGAAAATCGCTTTATTGTTTTTCAAAATATTCCCCATGAAGATATATACACTTTTGCATGCGTTTGAACCAATTGTCGAAGCACTTTTTCCACTCTGATTGTGATATCTCCAAAACATGCATTCTGAACGCAGCAACCGTTTCTGCAGGTGTCGAAAAACGTTGACCTCTCAGTTTGATTTTACGTACGGGAATAAAAGAAGTCATTTGGTGATAAGTCAGGACTATACGGCGGAAGACTTATCAAATCGATGTTTAAAGTGGTTAAAAATGCAGTTGTTTGAGCCGATCTGTGAGAGCTCGCATTGTCGTGGTGAAGAGTGATCCGTCTTCGGCGGTTGGATTTCTTCGTTTCTTGGAAGACAACTGGCAAACAAATGGTTGTGTACCACTCAGAATTGACTCTTCTGCGTTGTTCTAGTGGTACGGTTGCCACATGTCCAGTTTTTACGAAAAAACTGGCGATCATTTGCTTGGAAGTGCTTCGTGCGCGAACAACTTTTATTGGATTCAGCTTATCTTGAAACATACGCTCATACGCGTAAATCCACGATTCATCACCTGTCACTATGTCAAAAACGTGTTTAGAAGCACCACGATCGTATTTTTTGAGCTTTTCTTTCGACCAATCGACAGTAGCCTTTTTTTTTTTGAACGATTGACAAATTGTGTGGGATCCAACACGAACAAATTTTTTTGACATTCAAATGTTTATGCAATATTGAATGTATGCTGGTCCCACTAATTTGTAAGGTTGACTCAATCTCACGATAGGTCACATGACGATCTTGTAATATCAGTTCGCGCACAGCATCAATGGTTTCCGGAACAACAACTGTTTTTGGACGACCTTCACGAAATTGGTCTTGGAGTGAACTACGACCTCGATTGAATTCACCATACCATCGATAAACAGTGGTCCTTGATGGAGTTACATCGTCAAAAATTAAACTAAGTTCATCCATGCAGTCTTGCTAACTTAATCCACGTCAAAAGTTGTAAAAAATAATCGCATGAAAATGTTCACGGTTTAATTCCATTTTTTGGTCGAGATGAATCCTTTAAGTTACTGTAAACAACACATAGCGCTCGTATGTCAAAACGTTCTGAGTATGTATAACCTCAAAAATGTCAAACTTTACGATAGAGCTGTCAGTTGTCAGACTGCAACACTAGGATTGTCCAATCCCGAAATATAAAAGGCAGCCCTCGTATTTCAAATAAATATACACAATATTATACATTTAAACAAATTTCAAACCATTTTCTCAAGACATATAGAATAGCTATGAAGAAAATTATAGTGTAATTAACAGGTAAGAAATTGTATTTCGTGACTGAAAGATCTGTGACAAAAATTTGGTCAAACGACAACGAAATATATAGTATAAGCTTTCAGGTCCGGTTTCAATGGATAAATTGTGGATTTGTGGGCTGCCATGGTTTGTTGGAATTTTCTCGAAACTTTTCATTTGCCTCTGCAACAGGTATCTTTAGCGGTACGGCCCTAGGTGTTACCTCGTAGAATATTCAAGCCGAGTAGGACTATCGAGCGGTCGTGCACTGCTTGTTGGCGAACGGCGTGTCCTGATTGGCTAATGAAAATTGTGTAGGCGGGGACTGTGAGTATCACCGATGGCTTAGGTTTCGCGAGTTGGAGAACGGAATACCAAATTTCATAAAGTTTTAGAACTTCTTCTTTATTGGCGTGTTTCCGATTGTATAATGTCATCTGTCCAAAGTATTGCATGCGACAGACGATTTTTCAAGTTGTTACAATCGGAAATTTTGTTTTTGTTCAGAAAAGCGAATGTTTACGCAAGTGGTACCAATATACAGGGTGTAACATAATGTAGTGCATATATTTTGATATATCGTAGAACTGACTAGTGCAAATACAAAAAATCGTTCATTAAGCGTAGATCGCAATAAAATAATTATTGCGGAAGGTTCGGGTTAGGTACTGTAAAAAAGTAAAATGATATTGATTTATTTTGAATGTAAGATTTTGACGTGGTTGGTTTAGCTATGAGTGTTAGTTTTATTTCAATATTAAATTGAACAATTTTCTTTGGCTGTTATTTATTTGTAACTCTTTTGTTTATGTTTACGAAATATAAGTGTGAAAATGTTAAGCATGGAATAAAAAAACAACTGAATTAGTGGTGAGTTTTTTTTATGGTATTATTCATGTTACTTGTAAAATCTGTCAATTCTATATTGGTAGTGTCGGCTATGATACGTTTTGGGTACCAACAAATTGTTTTTTTTTTGTTTATTAGTAGAATAGTCAATTGAAATGTGTAAGTTATTACTTCCAAATGGAAATGTTACAAAATACTGTAAGTTGAAAAAAATCCCTTAAACTGCTCCAGTATGTCGAAAATGTCATATGGACATAGTATCTTTATTGCAAGTCTTCTATTGAAAGAATAAAATAAGAATCTATTGATAAGGATATCATGTCGTAAATAAATACAATAAATACAACAGCTATATAATTCTAAAAACAATCATACAAGTTTGATATTTAAATCTTATGCACATACGGCAATACTTAATAATGCAATATGTCCTTAACTATATAAGATAGATATGTCTTTGTTAAGAGGTTTTAGTTCATAGCGATAAGTAATATCACCTGTGAATATATTTAATGCATAGTATAAAAAGTATCTAAAGGTTCAAGTGACTTGATTTTCGTCCGCTTTATCTTTTTATTCAAAATTTCTTGCCACTGAATATTAATTTGCAACTGACTTATTGATTCCGTGGGCTAATCGTTCGCACTACTGTGCACGAGTCTTTCACAGAGTAAAAGACTGATACTACTATATTTGGAGGAGATTTTTGGTTCTTGACGATTTCCCAACATAACATTTTTAGATTGATACGCCAAGTGTACGAAAACGAGGATTAATTACTCCCTTAACCTTAGAACAATGGAAAATTTCAAGGAATAGATTTCAATGGATTTACATCTTTCTTTAATGCGTGACAACTTCAGCAAACAATTAAAATTTAATCACAATATGTGACTGTAGAAAATTCGGTTATTAAGAACAAAGTTGGCATTGACATATTTGTATAACTGGAAGTTCTTTGTTTCCCAAAATATATATTTTAAAGATAACATAATTCATATTAAAAAATATTTATAATATATTAATTTCCGAACAACATATAATTCAAATTCGTCATAGTAAACCTTGTAGAAAACATGATTCAATTCAATCGTTATTGTTTGTCATTTGAAAACAACAAACAAATTTGAAACTTTATCAGCCTTATCGGAAGACTAATCGGTACACACTTATTAATTACAATGGAACTAATGAGTTCAATAAATATTGAATATTAATACAGTAACCCTTAGTGAAAGGTTACTATTAAGAGATATGTTTTTCGAATTTTGATGATAATGCCCTTGGTCTGCTGCACTAATTTCATGATTTAATTTTTTAATCTTATTTAACCTAACGATCGATTAAATTGTGGAGATTTGAGAACTGTTGACAGTAGGTTATAAAAATGACTCTCAAGATAACATTATCTTTGAAAAAAGAAATAAAGTCCCAAAATAACGAAATTAAAACAGGTGAATAATTTCAGACTTCATCGGTTAGCTTATTACGAACATAGTTTACAGAAGCATATGCGATAAGCAAGACCTTTCCCTATAAATCCATGTGAAAGTGCTGCACCAATAATAAATTGAATAGCTTCAGGGGTTAAATAAATTTTTCTTCAAAATGCTATCTAAGGATTCGGTAGTCAAGATCCCTTTGAGGTTTTTAAACGAATTTAAGAAGTAATTGTCAAATAAAAATTTGACATTTTCTTGTAAACTCCAATAAGAGGTTTACCTATTTTCACAAATTTGCAATGAAATCTCGGTAATATCCCAATAATTCAAGAAAAGATTTTATATCTTTAGGATTTTTAAGTTTTGGAAAATTGATAATGCCTTCGGCAGGTTCAGGAGTGGCTATATGTTCAAAATATGATACTTCCTATATTAAAAATGTAACCGAGTGCTCGTTTATTTTAAATGTCAAATAAAATGTTATTTATAACAAAAGAACATGGGGCGGATTTTAGTCTAAACGGCTCTCCCAATTGGCGAAAACCTGAAGATGAGTTTAATTTTGAAAAATACTGGCATTTACCCAATTGGTTATAAACGCTGAGAGGGTATTTGTCGTCGATTTCCTGTCTACCGAATAATTTTGTTTGGGGATCACCATGGAGAAGTTTAATATTTAATTATGGCAACATTTTGGATAGTTGGGTTTGATTTACTTTCGATGAATCTGGGGAGATTTGTAGGATTTGGTGTAGACTGGTTTTGCAATATTTGTATGAGTGGAATATTTGATTACACTTGTAAAGGTTAGTTAATTAACTTCTAGAGTAAATTAATACTTTTTTCTTCCGTTTTAAGATAACTTAAACTCAGTTGTTGATAGATGAGATATTTTTGGTGTATTTGTGAGCGTTCATGAAAATTTAAATTAAGAATTCTTGTTGGTTCATGGAAATGTTTGAAAAATTGATATTTTTGGGAATCGTATTTGGGTTTATAATAGTTGTTAAAATTTCGCGTCTCTGGTTCACTTTTATTAGGGCATTTGGGAGTCTGACTTTTTCTTTTCCTTACGCGTCAGGATATGGAAGGTTGCATTTTAGCTCAAATATTTTCTCAGTTCTACCTTGGATAGATATTTGCGTTGACATTAATTAATTACAAAATGAATAAATGCTCATGTGGAACAATAAACGAACCCTATAAAGAGAAAACAAATAACTACCCCATATTTTATAATAAATGTGCCATTGAAAAGCTACGAGAGCAAAAAATTTATAGCAACGAACTACGTACACCTTTTAAAGAAATTAAGTGTTTCTACAGAGCTGACAAATTAAGAAACGGAGAACATAAAAACTAATTAAAAATAATTTGATATGAACAAAAAATTAAGAAACAAAGGATAGCTGGAAAGAAGACTTAAGCAAAATTACAGGGGAAGAAATATTAGAAGGCCTAGAAAAAAATAGCTGTCGCAAGAAAGGTATAAGAACAAAGAAAATTTAAACAGAACTAACTACAAGTGAAGAGGAGTGTAAGTCGGTCAGGAAAAAATAGATATCGTAACAAACAGGCTTGAACTAAGGACGTATTGTATGTCCTCTCCACTGCGGAAGTGAGTGAAAATTTTTGTTGGGGCGATGTAGTTTTTAATCTGATGACCCTTTTCTATTGTGTACAGTTGCATGTCTGTGAGTGTGTACGTGCATGTTAGTATCGAGATTCGCGCAGAAAGCATTGTAGTTTGTTGAAATACACGGTGGAGTAGAATTACAGTTATACGGGTGGGTTAAAGAAAACGAAAAGTTATATTGGGTAGTCTATAAGCAGTTGCATATACAGGATGGTTGAATTATAAGATGGAGCATAATTATAGTTATTCAGGGTGGTTCAGAAAATGCTATTCTATGTGACACACAAGTAGTTACGTATACAAGGTGGATGAAATCATGGTGGAGTAAAATGATAATTATACAGGGTGGATCATCAAAAATGTAATTTTTCTGATGTAAACATAACCATTTAGGATATTTGAATTATAGGGGACATTATAATTATAGTTTTACCAATGGTTTCAAAAAATCTTAGAAACAGCTGAATATACAGGCAGGTTGAGATATAGGGTAGATGAAAAGTAGAGTTATACAGGATATACATAAGCATATATAATATTGCTGTAATACAATAGATTTTAGAAACAATTGCATATAAAAGGTAGTTATGTTAAGTGACCCATACACAGCAATATATACAGGGCGATTTCAATACAGGGTGAATTAGAGTAATACTACAAGGTGATCTAAATTAAAAAAAAAGACAAAGATAGAGAGACCTGTGCTTTTCGGTGTGACAGAAATCACGTTTATAGTTGAAAAAATAAATCGTTTTTGATGGGCATATACCAACCGCACATTTTATTTATTTTTGTACAAATCAAATAAGTTCTGAAAACCGCTGATTTTTATATCATCCACTATGTTCTGTTACATGAGGGAATACAAATCTACATTATGGTGACTGAAATAAAAATTTTGGAGAATAATTTTTTTGACTTATTTTTTTTCTGTTCGTAACTTTTTATTATGTAAATAAGTGGTGTAGCAAATATGAATATCTAAATAGTACGTAATTAATAAATTAATGAATTAAAATAGTAACTAATGCTTTTGAAGAGCAAATTAGCTACCTCACTTGTATATTTTTGACGACGGCAAGCTATGATCAATTAATAATAGTTGTTTGAAATATGAAACTTCTTATTTCAGTTTCAAGATTGAGAATATAACTTCAGTATCTGCCTACTTTACTAGATAGGTAGGTAATTAATGTATGCATAACAAAAAACTTGTGTGTAAATATCTAGTAACTATGAATGTCTATTAATTCTTAAAATTATTTGTATAACTTGTTTCTTGGTACTATCTTTTGAGATTTTACAATTCATAAAACTTAAGTCAATGTTTTTAGTCGAGAACTCTTATCAGTTTCAGCATTTCCTTCAACTGATTGAAATCTCGATTAATTATTTATGTACTTCATACATTTAAGTGATTTCAACATTTTCATGGGTTGTAAAATCTCGAAAAAATATTAATCAACGATTTTTTCGTGCGATTTCTATCCTATGATTAAAATAGTAAACTGTTTTATGGTGTTTTTATTAACGGTTTCAGTAAGGTATTTTTAACTGAAGGTGGTTTATATATTTTTGTATGTTTTCTTTTAGTGGTGACTACATACGTTATAATTTCAACTTTTATGAGATTCACCGTAGACATACCTCAAGTGGTAAAATAACATCAGATAGTAAGTTATTTTACAATTGTAAATAATTTTTTATCAAAATAGCAATGATAATCACAATACTTGGCAGTATGGTAATTAGTATATGATAAAAAATATATATATAAACGAGCATCAATAAGTATAAATTTTAAAATAAAAATGGTACGTTTAGTGATTACTGTTACAATCATTTGCCTGTGTACTGTGGTTTTAGTAGAGGGGAGGATTTATACTAAGTGTGAAGTGGCAAAGGCTTTGAAGAATGCGTTGGTCCCAATAAAACAAATTAGTACCTTTGTCTGCATCGCGAGGTATGAATCCAATTATAATACTCAGGCCATCAATCAGCAAACGGGAGATTACGGGATATTCCAGATTAGTCACTTTTACTGGTAAGTTGTTTTTGGAGGCAGGGAACTGCCTCACTTTCCTCACAAATAAACTGCAGTAAGAACATTTTCGATAAGTTGCCCGAATTAGTAGTTGTCAGTTACTGAAAGTTTTCCACATAGATGTAGATCTGAAGAACATGAAAAATTGTCTTCATCACCGCTGCTGGTGGTTTTCAAGTTAATGTTAAATTGTATTCCTGATAATCTTATTTAAAAAAAAAAACAAAAATAAAATTATATAAGACAGGCAGAGTTTAATATTTCTATGGTCCGTTCAAATGCGTAATTCTTCATATTAGTCCAGCCAATGACCATTTTCCCGGGTAATTTATCCAAGCAGCTCCGGTTTTCCTAAAAGTTTGAATTTGAGTACTACTTACCCTCTGCTTCAAAGCTGACCCCTATGCCGGGGGTTAAAAATATGCACAAGAAAAAAATAATTTGGAGCAAAAATGGAGCTTATAAAAAAAATGTCGGATTTTGACTTCTAGTATTCGAGTAACTAGAAGCGAAAGCAGAAGGTTACGAGAATTATGCGAACCGAACAAAGAGGGTAGATGTGACTCTGCCGAAACGTCGTCATTTTACCATCGAATCCGGCAGGAATCAGTTATCAACTACGCGGATATATATAATATATATATATATATATATATATATATATGATTATAAAAATTTGATGTTTCCTTAATAGTTTCATGATTTCTCAGCGAAATTTTCTAGTTATCTTTTAATAAACATTTCAGCATGTTTTCTCTTTCCATTTACCAAGCACTTTGCTGGTTCAACATTTAGGAAGACAATAAAAGGAACACAGCATTGCTCTTAAAATATGGTTTATAAGTGAATTTTTGAAAAGTTCCGATCTGATTTTATTTTAAACTAAATATATACACTACACACAATTAGTTTGTTAGGTAGTGATTAATTTTTTGTTAATACTTTAGGTGCAATGCAGCGGATACACCTGGCAAAGAATGCGGAATTACTTGCAAGTCGTTGTTGACAGATGACATTAGTGGCGACATTAAGTGCATTAAAAAGATTTACGATGAAACTGCCAAACAAAGCGGAAACGGATTCACTGCTTGGACAACATACAAAGCTCATTGTGAAGGCAATACTGATGAATTTACACGAGGATGTTTTTAAATTTCAAGTATAATTTAGTATAAGTTTAATAATTTGATTCTTAAGTATATTTCTATAGTTCTTTAAAATTTAAAGTAAAATAAATTTATTATTTCACCCAGAATGCTTTATAATGTACAGTATTTTTTTTAACATAAAACAATATAATTTTCAGTTTCTTGCAAAACATATTTTGGGGCATAAGGAAAACATTTGAACTTACAACTTTTAATATAAGAATATCTGCCGTGGTAATTAATTCCATTCGAAGATAAAAACGTAAACAGCCGAAGAATTTCACAATTTCAGATATCAGAGATTTGGACATATCTTATGATTATAGCAATCATGTAGAAAATAAGTAAATTGTTCAGCATAGGTGGAAAAATAAACAGCACCTTTAATTATAAAACATGTTTTCAGCTTACAGTTTAGCTGTTGCCGAACCAAGAATCAGCTAGAGTAGTGAAACATACCAACGACAATAAATAAAGAACATCATGTAAAAATATAAGCAATGAAGGTTTTAAGAATGATAAAGGGCCTTTTCAGCATTATATATTAAAATCAAAATGAATATAATAGATCTCAGCAAAAAATTAGCAAAAGGATTTAGCTCTATAGAAGCCCTTGCCAAGTTCACAGGCCTATGGTGCTGTCGTCGATCTAATCGCCCAGGAACTTTTTGACCGTCCAGGCTGTTCCTAACCGAGGTATTTTAAATTGGTTACTAGATCCTTTTGGGCTAATTCTGTTGCTTACATAACAATTGGTACAGTTCATGTTGTTCCTGCCTTATTGTCTTTTATTTCAAATTCAACTCCCTGTATTTGGTTATTTTGACAGTTTGCTTACTACTGATATTATTGTTGTCCGGGATTGCTATATCAATTACAATTATTGTATTTTTATTATCCCAACGACTTGAATGCAGACGAATGCAGTTCGTGTGTTGTTCGATTCCAATTGTGTCTTTATTTAAAATTTCAAAACCGTGTATTTGGTATGTTTTTTAGCTTGTTTAATATTTATTCAACTATCAGGAAAGAGCCACTGAGCATGGAACGCGAGCAGGTGATAATTGTCTGAAAAAAGTTGTCACTTTGGTCTTCAATAGACGACTTACCGTTTTTTAAAACTCGGTTGTTAGGTCCACCGTCATGATGGAGTGATCAGTTTGTAGGGTCTGCTTTATTCCACGGTATTTATAAGTATTACTTTCCTCCATGGATTTAATTGAAGTGCCAGCTCTTATTTTGTAGGATCTCTGCTGTATTTTGTCTTAAACTATAATAGTAATTTGGTCTAGGCCAAATTGCATGTGGATATCAGTAGAGAACTCTTCTACTAATTTAGGCATATCACACACCTGTTGTTTGGTAGCTGCCATTAACTTTAAATCGTCCATGTATGACAAATGCTTTAATTTAATGCATGTAAGTTGTTGTGTTTGAAACTGAACTCCAACTTATTCGAGTTCAGTTTGTGTGAGAGAGGATTTATCGCCAGGCAAAACCACAGCGGGCTAAAAAAGTCTACCAAGAAAATTCTGATCTGATTGGCATAGGGTACGTATTAAACAGTCGGTTTCTTTGGGATTGATTTTGGTTTGTCAGGTGGACATGACATTTTCTGAAAAGTTAACAATAGAGTTACTTACTTTATAGAGTTTCAGTATCTGAATGAGCCAACCTTGTGGAACTGAATCAAAGGCCTTTTTGTATACCACGATTGCAGATAATTATTCGCGTATTGCTTTTCCTGTTCAGTAATTGTGTAATAAGTTTGCATAAGGTTGGGAGTCAAGTGAGTGGTCGGTACTTTGCTGTGTACATAGGTTGTCCTTTGGTAAGAAGTATATAGCACCATGCATAAGGAAACTAGGCATCTTGTGTGGATGAATAATTAAGTAATTCATAAGGAATGTTAATTTTTCGTGAGTGGCGTACAGATTCTTGCTTCTTTATTCAGTAATTTTGCACCTCATCTGGTCCTGCCGCATTCCAGTTACAGATATTCTTTATTATCTTGCATCTTTGTTCCATTGTAAATGGTTGGTATTGCATTTGATCACAATTCCGGAATGCAGCCTCCTCTTCATTAATCCAGCTGGCTCCAGAGATAAGGGATGTTACTGTGGAAAGCTGTGTTTTCCTGTTTTCCAGGATTGATCAATTGCCATTTACTAGGACAGCAATTTGCTTCATTATTATTGATATTGTCATTGCCGGAATAGTGTGTTGTTTAGTTTCCGTTGGTCACTAATTTTGTACTCTCATAATCGACGAGTGTCGAAGGAGAGCTTTTGTCGTAGAAAGTTAAGACTCTGCTGATATGTGGTATTTTGTCCATACCATTCGGTTATTGTCCATCATAGTCTTGAGAAGAGTCTCTATTTTCTTATTCATGACTCCTCGTTGGTATTCGAACAACATTCCAATGTATTTTCGAAGAGAATTGATTTTTCGTTCAATCTTTCTTTGCCAAAGTGGTATTCGAGATGTTTGTCTCAATAGGGGATGGTCTTGCTTTGGTCTGTTTGCGACTTCAATTGCTCTGCAGCAGAGTAGATGACTGTGTGTAGCAAATGTAAGGTATTAGCACCTAAAACATAGTTTGTCAAGATAGTTTTGTTCGTGGCCTTTTTCTTTGAAGATCTTAATTTGGGACGAGTTGGTCCAATCACTGGATTTGTTCTACTATACTCTACAAGAACTCTTTCCATTTCTGATCGGATCTTCTCAAGCAGGTCAGCGTCAGCTGGCTGTACGGGTTAAAGTTCTCGAGCTTCGTCCGCTCTTTGCACCAAAGGTGCTTCATGATCTGGACCAAATCCATCGCGCCCAAGTTCGCTTTTTATTGGGTCTAGTGGTTCCTCCGAAATAAGTGGATTTAAAGATTACACGATGTTGATCCGCGACTCTCTGTTTGTAACTTGTAGTTCTGGGTACTCCTGATGAAGTAGTCAACTATATCCTGTCATGTTCTGGTCATAGATTCAGTCATGACGCTAGTACATTTCATGCGCTGTCTTTGCAGTCCCGCTTGAATGAACGCTGGCTGTTCATCATGTGCAACACTTTTTGCGGCCAGAATTCTCGTTGTTGCTACGACTGTGTTTGTGAGTGTTGTAGTGATTCGTGGTTCGCTGCGAGAGCATGAAAATTGAGGCACCCGCGAAAGAGGGTGATACTGCAGTGAGCACAACACACTTATTGACTGAAAATATAAGAGAGTAATGACACAATTAACATTAAAGTCAATAATCGTGTATATAAAATGCACAATTCTATTTATAATGAATAGTGTATGCGAAGTTTTTGATGATATATTCTAAAGATGTCTAAGCTTAGTTGAATTGACGTTTAACCCACAAACTATGTCTGAAAGCAAACTAATTTACTTGCTTTTAAATTATTCACTTCAGCTCCCCTGACAATAGTAGAGCGATTAACGTTTATGATTAAAATATACGCTAACACATTGGCATTCAACCCCTAACATATTAACACTGAAAAGAAATCACAATTACAAAAGGAATTTACCTGGCTGATAATAATCTGTTCTCCGGAACACATCAGGAAGTAGAGAACATCATTTCTCATCATTATAACGTCGTTTAGAAGGAAATAATGTTCACGCAGTAAACAGCGGCTGTAAATACGTTGATTATCTTACACCTCGAGGAGCAAACCTAATTAATATTCAACCCTGAGTACACAATATCATTTAACCAAATGGCTGAAGTAAGTTATAATGTCAAACGGAATTCATTTACAACAGCTGTTTGGCCGGAAGATGTGTCGTAATTATGATCCTACAAAAACAGTTATCTTGAATAATTCAGTTGATGATTACAATTGAAGGCACATAATTAGATTTATAAACTTGATGGAAATACCCCAATGACTAAAAATTATATAGTCGTTTTTGAAAGCTTCTTAACGGAGGTTCACACTTAATCATAAGAAATTAGATGACTATGGCAGTGAAATGCTAAAATTGCATTTGTTTCGAGACTTTCTTCCGACCGACACTATATTTCTTTGACCTTGAAATGTCCATAGAATTTAAAAACTAAAGAAAGTAAGAAACAGAGACCAGGTTATATATTAAAAGTCTATTCGTTTATAGAAAATCAATGAATTATACTAAATACACAAATATAACATCCATATAATATACAATATTACTATTAAATGTCGTAACATCCGAGCACCTATGTAAAAGTAACCTCAAATCATAGTGTCAATAAACTAAAACACTTTACCAGAATGTTTTAAAGAAGAATACAGTGCCACAAGAGTGAAAACTTGTTTGTATAGAGCTTACAATGAAGGTCCATCAAATTTATACGAGGGCTGCCTTTTTTTATTTTTATTAGAGAACAAAAACAAATATTAATCATCGAAAATCGCTTTATTGTTTTTCAAAATATTCCCCATGAAGATCTATACACTTTTGCATGCGTTTGAACCAACTGTCGAAGCACTTTTTCCACTCTGATTGAGGTAGCTGAATATACATTCTGAACGCAGCAACCGCTTCTTCAGGTGTCGAAAAACGTTGACCTCTCAGTTTGTTTTTTACGTACGGGAATAAAAAGAAGTCATTTGGTGACAAGTCAGGACTATAGGGCGGATGACTCATCAAATCGATGTTTTGGTCAAAAATGCAGTTGTTTGAGCCGATGTGTGAGAGCTCGCATTGTCGTGGTGAAGAGTGATCCGTCTTTGGCGGTTGGTTTTCCTCATTTCTTGGAAGACAACTGGCAAACAAATGGTTGTGTACCACTCAGAATTGACTGTTCTGCGTTGTTCTAGTGGTACGGTTGCGTCATGTCCAGTTTTTCCGAAAAAAAAGGCGATCATTTTCTTGCGCGAACAACTCTTGTTAGATTCGGCTCATCTTGAAACATCCATACAGTCGACTGCTGTTTACTTTCGGGCTCATACGCGTAAATCCACGATTCATCACCTGTCACTATGTCATAAACGTGTTTTGAAGCACCGCGATCGTATTTTTTGAGCTTTTCTTTCGACCAATCGACAGGAGCCTTTTTTGAACGATTGACAAATTGTGTGGAATCCAACGCGAACAATTTTTTTTGACATTCACATGTTAATGCAATATTGAATGTATGCTTGTCCCACTAATGTGTAAGGTTGACTCAATCTCACGATAGGTCACATGACGATCTTGCAATATCAGTTCGCGCACAGCATCAATGGTTTCCGGAACAACAACTGTTTTTGGACGACTTACACGAAATTCGTCTTGGAGTGAACTACGACCTCGATTGAATTCACCATACCATCGATAAACAGTGGTCCTTGATGGTGTTTCATCGCCAAAAATTAAATTAAGTTCATCCATGCACTCTTGCTGACTTAATCCACGTCGAATTAATTCCATTTTATGGCCGAGATGAATCTTTTAAGTTACTCTAAACAACACATAGCGCTCGTATGTCAAAACGTTCTGAGTACGTATAACCTCAAAAATGTCAAACTTTACGATAGAGCTGTCACTTGTCAGATTGCGACACTAGGGTTGTCCAATCCCGAAATATAAAAGGCAGTCCTCGTATAATAAAATTCTTTGTTGTTCACATAATAGAAAAGTTAAAGGTAACACGAGGTTGAAAAAGTGACTCTTAAATTAGAATAGTCTGGTGATATAGTTCTGGCTGATAAGCGTTTCCCAAAGTTTCGGACAGTGTGAAAGTGGTAAATAAAGTATGGTATTATGCCTTCATCCTAAGAGAGAGAATTCTTAATTCCTTTTAGTCAAATTGAAGATAACTTTCAATTGTGAAAGTAAAAGCCAAATTTGTTACATTTATGAAATCATATTTAACTACCTTGGAAATTTACACATTTATTACCATAAATATTTAATAGGAATTAAATTAAATTATTAGCTAAGTTAGAAGGGGTTTTAAAAAGTAATAATCTCAGAATACATACGTTTACATAAGGCAAACTTAGTGAAATTTTGACTTTCAGGGCGGAGGGACGCTTGGTCGCCATTTTCCATTATTTAAGTTTATTCTAAAACAGATACTTGTTTTAATATGAATTCGATTTAAGTAAGTTACACGAACTATTTTGAAGAATATTCTGTAGATGCTTTAATATCTATTCAAATAATTTTCCCAAAAATTTAATCTGTTACAATTAAAGTGACCTCATTATAGAGTGGGTCCGGTTATGAACTAGCGATAATCTAAATATATGTAAAGCAACTATTTTAATAAACAAATACACAATATACTTGGGCTCAATACCCCACCCCTCCATATGGCAGCCATTTTGTTTTTTTGGTGACCTATTCTCTACGTGTGAACAGAAACGTTCATATCTCTTAAAGTTTTGGTCTTACTGTTATTAAAATAGGCTTATTCGACGGACAATAATACTGTCTGTCAACCATATTTCAAAACAAAGTGTTAACGTTTTCTTTCCTTTCGAAAAAAAGATGAAATGGTCAAAAAATTATGTAATTCAACAAATTATTGCAAATCAATGCAAAAGCAGTCCCGATAACCTTTCATTTTTTTTCACTAAATCGAAAGCTTTTGAGTTAAGCTACAATACAACATTAAATTCACAACTGTATGTTTATTACTTTAGGAGTTATTGTTGTTTGAACATAGCGTATGCGCAAGCACAAAAGAGAGTTACCTTTATTATAGCGTCAACAAATGTGGTTGCAGCTAGATGGTGCACCCGCGCACTATTCTCGAGCAGTGAGAGAATATTTGAACAATAACCATGCTCGTGGATCGGTCGCAGTGGTGTAGTAGCGTGGCCAGCTCGCTCGCCCGATTTGACCCCCTTGGACTATTTTTTGTGGGGTGATATGAAGCAAAAGGTGTATGCTACAGTTCCAAACGCCAGGGAAGACCTCGTCGATAAAATTATGGCAGTCGCCGAAGAAATAAGATCAGACCTAAAACTAATTAAGCGCTCAACTGCCCAGATAGCACAGCATTAACTTGTCCACAAGCTGGAGGTGGGCACTTTGAATAACTGCTGTAGGATAAATTTTAATGTGTATAAAAGATTGTAAAAGTAGGAAATAAAAATTAATTAGAATTTTATGTGGTTTTAATGTTTACCTGTTTAAAGTCCCGAAAAGGTCTTTTGTGGTTGCGCATACGCTATGTTCAAACAACAATAACTCCTAAAGTAATAAACATACAGTTGTGAATTTAATGTTGTATTGTAGCTCAACTCAAAAAATTTCGATTTAGTGATAAAAAAATGAAAGATTATCGGGACTGCTTTTGCATTGATTTGCAATAATTTGTTCATTTGCATAATTTTTTGACCCTTTTTTGCATTTCATCTTTTTTTCTAAAGTTAAGAAAACGTTAACACCTTGCTTTAAAATGTTGTTGATAGACAATATTATTGTCCGTCGAATAAGCCTATTTTTATCTCAGTAAGACCAAAACTTTAAGAGATATGAACGTTTTTGTTTTCACGTAGAGAATAGGTTATCAAAAAAAAATGGCTGCCATATGGTGGGGTGGTGTATTGAGCCCTAGTATATGGTGTATTTGTGTATTAAAATAGTTGCTTTACATGAATTTAGATTACCGCTAGTCCATAACCGGACACACTGTATATTTGAAGACGCGAGATGTAAGACCGACATCTAGGATTTTCGAGAGAATCAGTACACAGAGGTTCCGAATCCTAGATGTCGGTCTTACATCTCGCGTCTTCAAATTTAACGAAATGCATCAAATGCATAAAGAAGTGTTCGAGAGGACATTCAATTGTGGGATGCGCAACTGATGAAGGTTCCCTAACCAGAAACAATATATATTATATTTATATATTGTTTTTATATTTATATATTTATGTATTTGTTTTTATATTTATATATAATATATATTGTCTTGCGTACAAAGGAATGACACCTCGAAGAGAGTACACTGTATATTGCGAGAATAGGTTTGAATTACTATAATTCAACAAATTTTCTATTTTAATTAAAATTTGAATAACATTCATATATTTCATTGCAGTTATATTTAAATTAAGAACTAAATTACGGATTAAGATTAATACTTGAATCGTAACAAATAATTTATTTTAATTTGCCTGAAATTTATGTCCATTACTAAGCATGACAGAAAGAAACGGAGGCAAGGATTTCTTAACTATTGTTTACTGAGAACAGAAAACACAATGCGTGTGTATCAAGGTCTACCTCTCCGTCGACTTGTTAATTTCAGAGTTAAAAAAAAGCTGGAAAAGTCAATTTTTAAAATTATCCAAGTCAATAATGGTATACAAGTTTCGTCATTTCGATATAACCTCTTCAAATAATAACCACCTATAAAAAGGCGGTTTTACAAACTAAAAAAAGATTGGCAAATTGTTCGGAAGATTGAATTTTATATATAAGGACGACTACTTTATGCGAAGCAGTTTAGTTTTGAAGCAGGGTGGACGATACCAGCTGATAGTATGAGTCATTGTATTTTTGTAAGAGAGTTTATTTGTTTATTTTGATAAAAATTAAGATGTTAAAGTGGATGTGAATATTTGTAAATTTTGAACCCACAGAATCTATTGCAGTATCTTTGTGACAAAAGAGGTTAATTTTGGAGAATTAAAGTTCTTCTCGACTTGACCATACAATGTATGGCATCCCACTCCCTCTAAGGCACGCTATGAGTGCGTCTACGGGATCACTAAACCCCAGATATCCAAGATATCAAAAGGGTTTAGCTCTGTGGGTGCCCTTGCCAGGTTTTCAGGCCCGTGGTTGGAGACGTGGCGGCAGTTTCCCATGAAATTCCTGACCGTCCGGACTGTCCTTAACAAGACGGCTTTTTGAATTTGTTTGTAAAGATGTTCGTCCAGACCGAGGTATTTTAAATTGTTTAATAGATGTGTGTTGTTCATGTTCCACTGAGTCTTTATTTGAAATTCCAAATCTCTATATTTGTTTATTTTCTCAGCCTGCTTGATATTTATATTATTGTTGTTAGGAATTGCTATGTCAATTAAAGTTGTTTTCCGAGAGACTTTATCTACCAAAATTACATCTGGTCTATTGTGAACAACTGTCCGATCAGTCAGTATCGTGCGGTCGCAGTACAGCTTGTAGTTGTTATTTTCTAAAACAGATTCTGGTTTATATTTATAGTATGGTAATCTTACCGACTATGATAATTCATGTTTCAGTGCTACTTCCTGGTGAAGTATTTTTGCCACAGCATCGTGTCGTTCTTTGTATTCAGTTGCAGCGAACGCTTGACAACCTCCTGTGATATGTTGGATAGATTCAGATGTTTGGCAACCGTACCTGCATCTATCGTTATTAATAGAAGGGTCTTTAACGATGTACTTTAGGTAGTTCTTAGTTGGAATTACTTGATCTTGGATTGCCAATATAAAGTCTTCCGTTTCAGAAAACATATGACCAGAGATCAACCAGTAGTTCGACGCTGCACTGTCTATATTAATCTTGGTTGACGTCATTTATATGTCTTCCATGAAGGGGCTTCTCTTTCCATTTCAGCAGTTTCTGATCTGTGGTCTGGTGGTGTAATTGGACATGTTGTTGTGTCAGTCGCAGTGGTGTTGAGTCATCAACCAGGCACATGACTCTGCAGATCAGAAAATTCTGCGAGTTTCTGGTAATGACTACGCAAAATAGAAATTTGTTGATCTAATAGTTTGCTTAGATCTGTCAATTCTCTTTCTACTTCATACCGTGGCAAGGTTGTACGCTCGACAGAGCTCTTTGAATGGTGATTTTGAGCTTTTGTTAGTAAAACTCGAACTTTTCGTTGTAATTGTCAGTCAGTCTTGCACCAATTAACTATACAGAAACAGTAACTGAGCACTGAACGCGCATAGGTGTTAATAGCCTGAACAACAGTCGTATTACCCTTCTATAAAACTCTGCTGTTAGGTGCTTTCTCGTAGTCAAGTGATCAATACGTTGAGCCTGCTTTATTCCAAGGTATTTATAAGTATGACCTTCCCCCATAGATTCAATTGAGGTGCCATCTCCCATTTCGAAGTGCCCCTGCTGTATTTTGCCTTTAACTGT
Organism: Octodonta nipae; assembly: GCA_034190945.1. Lineage (NCBI taxonomy): Eukaryota > Metazoa > Arthropoda > Insecta > Coleoptera > Chrysomelidae > Octodonta > Octodonta nipae. The sequence goes on along the minus strand of CM067221.1, from coordinate 26,918,765 downwards.
ATTAATAATTCGGCATTTGTCTAGGCTAAATTTCATATGCATGTTACTAGAGAACCCTTCTACTATATTAAGCATCTCATGCAGCTGTTGTTTCGTAGCTGCCGTCAAGTTTAAGTCGTCCATGTATAACAAATGGTTCATCTTTAATGCTTGTACGTTGTTGTGTTTGAGACTGAACCCAAAATTAGTCGAGTTAAGTTTGTTTGAGAGAGGGTTCATGGCAAGACAGAACCACAGCGGGCCAAGAGAGTCTCCCTGGATATATTCCAGGGGTATACCCCTTTTGATTGGAATGGGGCCAGTTTGTATCGAACAATTGGCTTCATTCAGTGAGATTTTGGTTTGCCAGGTGGAAATGGAATATTCTAAAAAGTTAATAATACAATTATTCACTTTATACAGTTTCAGTATCTTAAATATCCAATCATGTGGAACTGAATCAAAGGCCTTTTTGTAGTCCACATATGCCATGTAGAGATTTCGACATTTGGCGTGGGCTTGATTGCAGACAACGGAATCAATTATCAGTTGTTCTTTGCAGCCCATCGAATTTTTCGCATGTCCCTTTTGTTGTTGAGTAATTATGTTGTTCAGCTCACAATGTTTGAAAATGCGATGATTAATGCACGATGTTGAGTTTGTATAAGGTTGGAAGGCAAGTGATTGGTCGGTACTTTGCCGGGTCCTGTGAACATAGGTTGTCCTTTGGTAAGAGGTATGTTGGCTGTTGATCCTGCGCAACACTTTCTGCGGGTGGAGTTCTCGTTCTCATTTGACTAAAGTTTATTATTAAGTAATATCATTTTATTACAAAGTCAGAGGATTAAGCCTAACCTCCTTCAGGTGACAGCCACGCGTTCATTTTTTTTAACAGAAGTGTTGTCAAGAGATATTTTGCATGCAACATAAGACCAATCTTGGAGAAGTGTCTATTATGTTGTGGGGCAAAATATCTTGAAATGATCATATGGAATTGGCACTGTTGGCTTATATAGTTAGATGGAGGATATCTAACTGCTTACAGAGAATTTTAAACCACTTGTTGGTCCTCATGCACTTCTTATCAGCAATCATTTTGAACAAATGCATGACAATGCACTCTTTACATCGCTGGAGAATATAAAGAGAAATCATAACAGGTAAATATTCCCATTTTTAAGCTGGCTTGCATGCAGCCCGGATTTAAATCATATTGAGCCTGTGAGAGGTAATTTCTAGAGAAGAGTGAGAAACGGAAATGTTTTGCTAGTTTTCAACAACTGCAAGAGTATTTCATATTTAATGGGAACAATCTTGTTCAAGCTTATTTGTAGAAATTAGGAAATTATACATATCAATGAAATATGTTGAGACTATTTTTCGATTTATCATTCATTGTAACAAAATTCACTAAACAACTTTTAGTCAATTATGATTTTAATACACGAAACATGTAAAATTGTCTGAAAATATTCATAGAAATAGTTTTTTTTGCGACGTTCACATATGATAGTGATAAAAACTTGTATTGGCGGGGGCATATGCATTTGTTTATACAGTATATGCAAAGCAAAAATGATTCAGAAGCTAATCCAAATAAGAAATATTTTAATAAATGGTTATCGCGATTTGCGGCTGAGGATTTCCTAGAAATATCTATGATATTTTTACACAATATGTTCTCACTGATAAATGACTGATAATATCTGGTTTTGTAAAACACAGGAAATTGTTACAATTATAAAGTTCAACCACAAATAAAACACTTTGAATTTTAATTATCCAGAGTCATTTGAATTGGTGAACTAAAATTTTTATCTTTATAGAAAATAAACACACCTGTGGTTAACCTTTTCAGTTTCATATAAATACATATATGCCACAAGCAACACTAAAAAATTCATTAATTAAAATGATGCGTCTACTTATAGTACTTGTTTGTGTGTTACTTGCATTTTTCGTAGAAGGTAAAATTTATGACAGATGCGAAGTGGCAAAAGCACTAAAACATGCTGGAGTACCTATGAAGCAAATTAGTACCTTCGTGTGCATCGCTAAACATGAATCAAATTACAATACTAAAGCGATTAACCATGTCACCGGTGATTACGGAATTTTTCAGATCAGCCATTACTTCTGGTAAGTTTTCCTATTAATACAGAATTAGAACAATTTTAAATACATTCAAAATATTTACAACTATAGTTGGTACGCTTAGAAATAAAATTCTGCAACTGCTTGTCTGAGTAATGTCTTGATTTATGATATTTAGGTCTGATTAAAGTGGAGTATGAATTACTTAAGTAAACTTAAAAATTTAGTAAGGAAGTACAACATACAGGGTGTTTCGTAGAACGTTCGCCAAACATGGAGAGCAGATAGGTGGGCTCATGTGCTACATTATGTAGCCCGTATAACATCTAGATGGCTTACGGTTTTTGTTTTTTTTTTATTTAATTTTTTTTCTTAATTCTCATATTTTTACCTTTGAACTATTGTAACTTTTTTATTTTTCACAGTATTTTCACCGAATAAACTTAAATCGGATATATGATGTTTGTTTGCTCTTCTGCATTCGATGTTTGACACAAATGATTGGTTTGAAAAAATGTATGAGTCCACAAATGGCAAGGTTCCATAAAAAAGTAATTAAGTTAAACACTTTATCACGTTATAAAAAAAATAACAAGCACATGGAGAACTTCGAATACTTACAAAAACTTCTCTACTTCAACACATTTCCAACGATATATCACACGTATTGGAAAGCAATCAGTATCATAATAAAATTTGAGATTGTAACTTACAAGGGGAGAACTACAAAAAATAAACCATACACCAAATTGCAATAACTTGTTATAAATTTTGTTAAAACCGGCTACGGATGCAATCGCGATACCTTTTTCTGACTCCTACAGTGGTAGTCTCTAGTAGCATCTCATCCCAGATTACTTCAAAAGCAACATTTATTCTGGCTCGTAACTGATCCTTGGTTACTTCTCTCTCATAAACGAGTTGCTTGGCCGTCCCCATACAAAAAAATCGAAGGTAGTCAGTTCTGGCCAGAGTCTAGGGCCAGTTCTCTCGATCCACGCGTTTGAGAATGAATGGGCCAGGAGCTCTGACAGGTCTCCTATAATGTGCTGGTCAGTCATCTTTTTGAATATTATTGGTCTGCCTCCAATGGGATTTCATCATAAGATCGATCATCCCACATTATTTGGAAAGCCACATTGATTTTTTCCCTTAACTGCTCCTTAGTTTCTATTTCTATCTCGTAAATGACTTGAATTCTTTATCAATCTTATTAGATGAAGTCCTACAGGAAGACAGACCAAAAATATTCAAAAAAGCACATTATAGGCGAACTGTCAGAGAGCGCCTGGACAATTCATTCCCAAACGCTTGGATTCAGAGAACTGGCCCTATACTCTGGCCTCCAAGGTGTATGTTTTATTTTTTGTAGTTCTCACCTTGTAAGTTACAAACTCAAATTTTATTATGAGAATGATTACTTTCCAATAAGTCTGATATATCGTTGGAAAAGGGTTGAAGTAAAGAAGTTTTTGTAAATATTAGAAGTTTGCGATGTGTTTTTTTTTGTAACGTGATAAAGTGTTTAACTTAATTACTTTTTTATGGAACCTCGCTATTTATGGAATTTTTTCAACCAATCATTTGTGTCAAATATCGAATGCAGATGAGCAAACAGACATCATAGATTACATTTAAGTTTATTTGGTGAAAATACAGTAAAAAAAAGTTACAACAATTTAAATGTAAAAATCTGAGAAATAAAAAAAAAAAAAAAACAAACAAAAACCGTAAAATATCTAGACTTTATATGGGCTATATAATATAGCCTCAGAATGGTCATATGTACTATTTTTTGAAACTCATTAAATAGGAATACTAAATATTTCCTATTTTGATTATATTTGTCTTACATGAGTTAACAATAGTCGTAAAAAATGTTATCTCAATTTTTTAATTACTTATGATTAAGAAGTTCTATATATATATATATATATATATATGCTTACGACTATTGGCCCAGATTATTACTATGAGATACGTATGTAGTCTTGGGATGTAGAGGTCAGGTGCAAATTAAAACAATTTAAGCATTAGATTACGTTTCGGGGTTTAATATTACTTAATAATTTACCCCTTCATCAGGTAATGTGATTGTATGCCTTTTCACACGGTATAGTTCGCCCGCGAATTTCGCATTAATTACTGCAGTTGTCAATCTGCATATAAAGTTTAAATGTTATTATAGATTTCTCTAGTTAATATCTCTGACGGTATACATGAAAACTACTAAGAACAATTTGTGTTATTCTATGGTATAATCTGTGTTTATGTTTTGTGTCAACTTGTGTTGACAGCTGTCAACATGACTAGCAAAAATTTTTAATGTATTTTGTAGTATATAGTATTTTATATTTTAATCAGGATAAGAATTTTTAGAGCAGTTTGATGTTTAAATGACAAATAGTACATTACCTGATGAAGGGGTAGATTATTAAGTAATATTAAACCCCGAAACCTTGTAATCTAATGATTAAATTGTTTTAATTTGCACCTGACCTCTACATCCCAAGACTACACATATTTTTTAATGTATGTTCAGCATTATTCGAAAACGTCTCAAGCAAGTAAAAATTGCTTTTAAAGAGGATTCCGAAGGAGTCGCATATACGTTTTAAAGAAATGATAAATAAAGTTTATGTCAATAGGAAAAATATATCAGTCAGTGTATTGAACCTAATAGATGTCGGTGACATCTACCGTCTATTGAGTAATTTAAGTATATGAAGGCATACTTGCTATAACATATACCATACTCTTGACAGATGGTTCGAGTGTTTTATATAAAAACACATAAGTAAATATATATACAGATATATATCCACATATTTAGAACTTTTCATTCAAGGAAGCGTATCTGACGAGAACTCCTAGTTCGAAACGGCTGTCATACGTTGAATGATATAGTTCTAAATATGTGGATATATATCTGGAAAAATATATTATTTCTTGTTCGAATTATATTATGAAGTAAATTGGAAATAGCATAAAATGAAATATTAGTTAAGCAAAAAAAATAACAGTTATTCTTCATAAAATTTTTGGTCTGAAACATAAAAATCTTCACGTTTCTTATTTGAATCAATGCATATTTAGGACATTAAGTATGTATTGTAATTGAGAAATGATTGTCACCTTTAATCAGTTGAGTTTTTTTATTACATCTATTTTTCTATAAATAAATAAGTTTTTATTAAAAAAACTCAGTTTAGAATCATATTCATTAACAAACTGTTTTATTTCATAGTTAGATCAGTATTGGTTCATCATATTCAATTTTATATTATTTATTTTAAATCTTTCAGTATTAATTGTAAATAAATCAGTATTAAATATAATGAAATTGCAATCTGTGCGGTTTCTTTAGATTAGATTCATTAAGATTTTTATATAGATAATTACTAAAATACTCATTCTTGAGACATTTTAATCAAAATAACTTATACAAGGGAAAATGGAAAATGGACACTTTAGGAATATTCATTTGTTTTTAACAAACTGTTAATTAAAGAAGAAATAACGAAATAATGACACATATTTTCAACACAGACTGTTTGTTTAAACAACTGATATGTAAAAATACAGTTTCTTACAGAAATACAGAAAGAGGTAAGGGTTTTCCGGGAGGATCTTTTCTTGGTTGACCTTGTAGATAACAAATGTACTTGTTTTCCAATAAAATGGACGATACTTTTTTTTCGTTATTACATTCTTAGAATCTATATAAATAATAAGTTATAGAGTAGTAAAATATAACACTAGACAATAATCAAATAAGTATGTAACCTAGTATAGTAGGTACTTGTACTTGTTAGGTACCTACACACAAAGTAATAAATAAAAATAAAGGGTAATTCAAATGCACAAATTAATTACTTACCTATCTAATATATTTTCAAGTTTGATGAAATAGTGGATATGTATTATACGTTGACGTGAGCTGTAATGTTTATATGTTACCATTGTCTTGCCTGCAAATGAATAACATCTCAAAGGGTTATTTTGCCTGTTCATTGAGGTTTTCTCTGCTCAAAATTTTTTCCTGCAACAGATAAGTATTTGTAATAATAATTAAAATACTTATCTGTTGCAGGAAAAAATTTTGAGCAGAGAAAACCCCAATGAACAGGCAAAATAATTCAAGACATCCTCAACAATCTTTTCGAAATTATCTCAAAGAGTGTCTGTAAATAATACAGGAGTAGGTTTGCTTGGCACCCATTTATCCTATAAAAAATAAAAAATAATACAATAGTCAATTAAAAAAGTTCATAGTAAATAAAAAAAGTGAAATTTAACAGAATGCAATCTTTTCAGTTTAAACAATCCCACTTGACTTTTTTATAAAGGCCGATCGCAGCATTACCATATGAAAAAATCTGGAAAACCGACAAAAAATTGACAATTTAAAAAATATATTAATTGACATTTTAAACCTTCATTAAATGATATATTCTCGAAACGTTAAACCTGGTCCCTGTCGAATAAGAAGTTTCGCACATTAGCCTATACTATCTTAATACATTAAGGGTCAAACAGTTTTTCATACGGCAGAGTTAAAAATTCTCCCGATACCGGTGCTACTCTGACCATAACTGTCGAATTTTAAATTAACCTCATGACATGTTTAATAACATTTTCAGGTTGGCTTTAGGCAATATAATAGGTATATTATATTTTATAAAGCTGCAAATTCTTTAAAATTTACCTAATTATAATATTCGTCATTAGATTGAAACTGTGAATGTGTAAGAAAATATACATTTTCCGTGTTAGGCTTGACATTTTTATTTCTAGCTTGGATTGGGCTTAAGATGTGATGAATGTTATACAAGTTTAAAATATGAAAAGGAATATTTGTATTTGTAACAGACGAGAATATGAAATTTGTAATGTAAAGCAAACATAGTCGCACAATTTTCTAAAAAATGGATTACTGGCTGTCATTTAATAATTCAATTAGCCATACTATACTATACTGCCGAGGCTGGAGATGTACATAGAAAAATTTCAAATTCGCTATTAAAATGTCGGTGTTTACAGTTCACGCACTATTAGGTTGGAAATTAAATTTAGAAAAGTCTTTTTGAAAGGCGTATTGACATTTTCCGCGATTTTCTAAAAAATGCATGTTACAAGTCATAGAAATTGTAGGAGACCACCTGGGTATGCAATTTAAAAAAAAAAACTATGCAAATCGGCAAGCATATATGTTTCAGTCCCAAATTTCGTTCCATTACAAATAGAAATATATTCTCAAATTTGAAAATATTAAACAAAAAAAAATTAATGTTGGTTCACAATTGGTGAAGAAATTAGGTAGGTAACTTTTTAGAGTCAGTTAAAAAAAGATAAAAGCAATTTTCGTGATGGCATTTTTTTGACTCCTAAGGACGACTCTTTAAAAGATGGCATTGATAGCTTGCTGTTGAGTTTCACTTCCAAAAACTGACCTAAAATTAATTTAAAGAAATTGTGTGATTATTTATTTTTTGGTGACGTTTCAGGTGCAATGATGGAAACACGCCTGGTAAGGGCTGCGGAATTACCTGTCAGTCATTGTTAGTAGATGATATCAGTGGTGACATAAAATGTGTCAAAACGATATACGCTCAAACAAAAAAACAAACAGGAAATGGATTTAGTGCTTGGGTAACATACAAAAAGTACTGCGCAGGCAACACCAATGGGTATATCAAGGGTTGCTTTTAAAATACAACGTATAATTATCATTTATAGTCAACTAACTTGCAGATCAGTTTATTACTCTGTTATTCCGTCGCTTTGTATTAATAATATAATAACTTTTTTTAAAGCAGTGTTGTTTATTTGACCTCACGGTTGATCTCCAGTAAGTGTTATTCATGCTAGTATCAATAATAGATGGCCTATAAGGTTTGCAATCAGGTAATATCTTAAATATTAAAGACAGCTAAAATGCGTTTCGATTGATTAAAGTTAAATCAGTCACTCCATGAGAGCAAGAATTACTCTTGTATGCAAAGTTACACAAACAACTTCTCTCAAAATTGAAGTAGTCACATGGAGTAAGAACAGGAGAGATCGGTGGCCAGAAGTGTAGAGCCCAGTCTTAATTTCTTCTGCGACCTATCCAGCGCTGAGGAAGGGATGCGCTTCCGAATCATCATTGATTTAAGGACCTCTCTTTAAAAGATGGCATTGATAGCTTGCTGTTGAGTTTCACTTCTAAAGACTGACCTAAAATTAATTTAAAAAAGTTGTGTGATTATTTATTTTTTGGTGACGTTTCAGGTGCAACGATGGAAACACGCCTGGTAAGGACTGCGGAATTACCTGTCAGTCATTGTTAGTAAATAATAGACACTTGTATTAAACATGGGCAACTTCAGAATCTAAGGACATTTAACCTGTGAGCAGTAAATTAAAAATGCAATACAAACACTATTGAAAATGTTACTTTCTATTTATATTCAAAAAATATTGGATATGTACATTTAATTAACAGACGTCAAAATTTAAAGACCGAACTTTTGATTTTTTAGATTTCGGTATATACAATATAGGGATACCCTTATAACATCACTCCGGATTTCTGCCTCTGTCACATCACAGCAATTTTCTCCTAGACTACTGGACGGAAGAGTTCGAAATTTGGTATAAATATATAATTTGGTGACCCGATCAGGAGTACATATCGTAAAAGAAGAAATTTTGATTTTACGGGTACTTCTGGGGGGAAAAACTAAAAAAATCGCCGTTCCCCCCTGATCTCCGAAACTACTGAGCCTAAAATTTTGGAAAAACAGGAAATATAGAACGTTGCCCGAACTTAACAGGCAAAATAAGGAGAAACCATTAATATTAATTGGGGGGCAAATTATAGAATTAACTGAAAATTTAAAAACAAAAAAATTTTCAAACGCATCATGTAATACATCAAATGAGGAACACACATATATTTTTTTCATATTTAAAAAAAAATAGTTAAAAAGATATTAACGAAAATATATCAAAATTTACACTCCCGCCGCTATCCCCGAAACTATAAAACGTAAAGTTTTGAAAAAAATTAGAGGTATAGGGTCTGACATGCAGTTTACTGGAAAGTAAGGAGAAACATCTACTTTTAATTTTGGGGGGCAAATTACAGAATTAAATGGAAAATATAAAATTAAAATTGTTTCTAACCCATCATGTTATATATTAAATGAAAGGGCTCATTATGACGAAAACAAACATTTTTTTTCGTATTTTAAAAATACATTAATTAAAAGATATTAACGAAAATATAAAAAATGTACCCATTCCTCCCTTGTCTCCGAAACCATAAAAAATGGAAGTATAGCCCCTCAGCTGAACTTTACTGGAAAAATAAGGAGCAACCTCTAATATTCAATTTGGGGGGCAAATTATAGAATTAAATGAAAACTATAAAATTAAAATTGTTTCTAACCCATCATGTTATATATCAAATGAAAGGGCTTACGACGAAAACAAATATTGTTTTTTCATATTTTTAAAATAAATTAATTAAAAGATATTGACAAAAAACTAAAAAAAAATTATCCATCCCCCCCTTATCTCCAAAACCAAAAGTTGGAAAAATTTGGAAAAAAGTTGAGGTATAGCCCCTCACCTGAACTGTACTGGAAATAAGGAGAAACCCCTAATATTCATTTTGAGGGGCAAATTATAGAACTAAATGAAAAATAAAAAATTATAATTCTTTCTAACGGATCATGTAATATATCAAATCACAGGACTTATTATGACGAATACAAATAAATTTTTTAAATTTTTTTAAAATGAATATTTTAAAATATAATAAAAAATATTTTAAAAGAATATCCATTCCCCCAGTTATTCCCCAAACTATAAGATATAATTTTTTTTGTTTACAGGAAAAATATGAAGAAAGCCCTAATATTAATATTAGGGGTCAAATTATAGAATTAAACGGAAAATAAAAAAATATTTTTTTAACGCATCATGCAATACATCAAATGAAAGGGCTCATTATGAGGAATACAAATATATATGTTCCATATTTTTAAAATTAATTGTTTACAAGATATTAACATAAAGATATAAAAAATTTTCATTTTTCGCTTTATTTGCGAAACCATACTACCTAAAATTTTGAAAATACTTACGGGTACTGGGGCTCACTTGAAATTTATAAGAAAAATTATTAGAAAACCCCCATAATAATTTTAGGGACAAACTATACAATTAAATGGAAAAAAAATTCAAACGCATCATCTAATATATCAGATAAAAGGCTCATTATGTGAATTACAAATATATCATATTTTTAAATCGTTTGTTTAAATGATATTAACATCGACTTAATTCCCACTTTAGAAACTACACTATTTAAATTTTGAAAAATATATTTTATTTGTATTTTTAAATAATTTGAATAACCGATTTAATTATTTATAATTTAAAACTTATCTTCCAATCTACAGAGCCTCAAAACTCAGACAGTAGATTACTGTCTCTGAAAGTTTGTTACTAAAATAAAACTCTAATGTTAATTTTTGAGGGCCAAATTAGAAAATTAAATACATATGTATCCTGATAAAAATCAAGCGAATCCTGAAACAGATAAAATAAAAAGTCTATGTGTGGAAAATCAAAGTGTATATTTTTATAAATTTAAAACGCTTCCTTTAAAAGATATTAGGGTAAATATAAGAAAATGCACTCATTCCCTGCTTGTTTGAAACTGGAATATTAGAATCTTGAAGATGGTACGGAACCCTTAGTATGCGAGTTCAACTCGCACTTGCCCAAATTATTTGAAATAGACATCTGAGTAAGAAATTTACATAAAAAATAGAACTGGGCGATGAATTTTTTGAGTGTAAATACAATAACTGGGTTGGTTAACTCAGGTTAAAAATAAAATCAGTCAAATATAGGAAAAAATCAACTTTATGAGTCGAATTTTGCACATTTACATATAATGAAATTGGAAACAAATAATTGAATTAAGTTTTTTCGAAATTCGGTCAAAAACTGCTCTTTTCTGTATTTTTTTAAAGATTGTCAATCTTGACAGCTCTGAAAAGAAGCTTGCTGAGTGTTGTCGGCAAACCCTAAATTGGGGAGTCGAACTGTGTGTAAAGCCGTTTCCCTGTGATTCCTATGATAGAAGTCACTCAAAAGAATTCGTAGTTTAACTGTGGAGATTTCGTGCAGTTGGGGGAAATGCAATGCAAGGTTGTCGACTAGGAACAATATATTGTCCTGCGTTCAATGGACTGAAATTCGCGAACAGATAGTTTCATAATTGCTCTCATCGGTACTAGTTAAACTAGATTGTTTTCGTGTGATTTCTATCCTAGGAATCCCAGGGAAAGGGCGTTATACACAGTCAGTACGATTCCCGATTTGGGGTTTATGTGAGATAGTTTTTCCTGAAATGGAGGCTAAGAGTAAGGCAAAAGTTACAAAAGTGACGAAAAACGTAGGAAAGTTTAGAATTTATGGAGAAATTCTGACAATTTGGGCTTGCATTGTTTATGTACAGAATAAGCTACTCGTTTTTCACATTTTATGTGATCTATATTGTTAATCTGATTATCTGAACTATTTGCAAATCACGTGAAAGCTCCATCAAATAAAGCGGAATTAACATTTATAAGTATTGACATTTTTTGAATTATCAATATATTTTTTCGGGATCGCCAAGAATTCTTATCGGCAAGCCTGGATGATAACTATTAATAATAAAAAAATACAAAGTTTTTGGCGGCACTATATTTTGCCGACCACGTTTGATAGCCGGTCAATGGACTTAAATTACAGTGTGGCTTTTGACGATAGCAGTTTCTCTTTGCAAGAGCCAATAATAAGTACGCCATGTATGTAAAATTACTTTCAAAACCTGAGGAAAGACGGATTGTTACTAACCAAAAACGAATTGAATAAATGTAACGAAGCAGTCAACTTGTACTCAAACAAAAGTATTATAACTTCACAAATGTAAGCAATACAAGGTAATTCAAATTCGACCATTACTAATGGGATCTCTCGGAAACTACAGGAGATCCGAAGAAGTTGTGCTTGGAGACTATACGGTTTTTAAGGTCAAGATCTCCAGATAAATAAATAATAAATAGCCAGAGAAAATGCAAAAACATTTTTATTCAACAATTTTCAAAAAAAAAAAAATGTATTCCTGAAGAGTTGTTGAGTTATTGTCACTGATGATGTCATGCTCGCCCTAAACGTGTTTGGATGGCCAAGTGAGCTTATCTGTTCAATATAATTATCATGCAAAACTTTAGAGGACTCAATTTACACATTCGAAGTTACAAAAATTCATAAAAAGCTGTAATTTGGTAAAATTGCTCAAAAATAAATCTAAAAGGAATCTCAAAAGTTCTCATCGTTCCGGTATGTGGAAAAAAAAATGGCTCGATGCCAAAGGTCAAAAAAATTATTTTTTCGTGTTTTTCAGCAAAACGGTGAGATTTGTTGCAAAATTAGGTACCTTTCGAATATTTCTGCTTCCTCATTTCCTTCTTCTTTATCTCCTTTTTTTCTTCTTGGTCTTCTTCTTCACTTTGGGTGCAAGTAAATTGCCCAAATAGCGATTCTCGTTGATATCATAGGAGTTATAGGAGTCCTCTACAGTTGGTGACTCCACATTAGAGCACGACCGGTCTTGACAATGTGTACACGTCAGAGAACAAAAACTCCAACTTTTTTGCAACCACATTTAGCATTATATCCGTTTTTGCAGTTACAAAATATTGTGCTCAACAGTTTTTCTGACTCTGGGGGAAGTAAAGTCTGAACTGGCTCCAATGTGTTGTCCACCAACTTCCAACGCCAGTTTTTAGGGCCCGCTTGATTACCAAGACACATTTGAATTGGTAATATACCTGAAAAAGTTGATGATGAACAGCTAGTGAGGTTGAAGGAAAACAAGCTAACTGTACTTGTTTTTTGTTTAGGAAATGTTTAAGGAAACACGCGTATCGCAACTTATTTAAACAAGTAGTCTTTTTAGAAGCTCGGTAGATAGCAAAAAGAAAGCTAATTCCGTTGGTGATAGCATATTGTGGAGTTTAATTACTGTTTTTAAAAACTTCACCACATTGAACTAAATCTTGTTTTTCCAACACTTTGAAAAAAGTTGTTTTTTCTCTGCTGTGAAGGCAGAGAAGAGAAGATGCAGTTTAAAACAGTAAATAATTTGTTCTGTTGGAGAACAGCAAACCAATTTTACTTACATTACAGCTTCAGTGATGTAGATAAGTGGGGTACTTAAGCAAATTATGACGATTACAAATTATTCAACTTTTTAAAGAGTTATATTTCTAAAACAGTAGCTTTTAGGAAAAAAATGGATCATAATTTTTTTGTAGAGAATTTTATGATCTACAATTTTGCGATAGAACTCCCTGTTCAGCTGAAAATTGCGAATTTTTTTTTTTTTTTGACCTTTGACATCGAGCCAATTTATTCCACAGACCGGATTGTTTTCTGAGCAATTTTACCAAGTTAAAGCTTCTTGTGATTTTTTTAAGATTCCTCCTGATTTTAGGTCTAAATTGACCGGATTATATAATAGGTAGGTAACTATTTCAAATTCAAACTTTAATAATTAAATTGTCTGCTATACAAAAGAATTGCGGAAAAAACACTATAAAAACTTACAAATTTTGTTTTTACATGTGCTATATTTAAAATTTAAAATAAATAGTGTACAATTAATTTGAATTAGCAGTATATAAACATAAAGTTCTGAGTTTGGTAACAAACAGTTTATTGATCCGCAATACATACATATACATATTATAATATAGCTTGATTGTAAAATAAAGGCATATTCAAATGAACGAACAAAAATAAACAGCTTCAATCAATATTCCAGGCGAAGTCGATGTGAAAAGATGAAGACATACACAGCAATACATTAACGTTTATGTTGGCACTATAATTCAGGATTATTAAACTAAACTTTGAATCCGTAGAGAATATATAACAACGAGCGATGCAAATATAATTAGAATGTACTAAGTTTGTGTAGTAGCATAAGTTTTAGAAACTGAATAACTACCTTCAGCGTAAACACACCGATACAGATAGATAGAAGCACCAATTATTCACTCTAATTCCTATTTACAAGCCGACAATATATTAGCTCTAGACTAACATTCACCTTAACGGAAGCTGTATAATGTAGTGTGTAATCAACATTTTCGGTCTGGCAACTTTATCATCAAGTAATAATATTGTTTTGTACAATATGTTCACTAAAAGTATACGGAAACAGATTTTTATTTTGAGATTATTTTGGGATGTTTTTCATTCTAATATGTTTTATGTATGTTCAACGATTAGTCGAAAAAGATAGTTTAAATAGTTTTCTATTTCATGTCCAAATTTTCTGCTGGGAGGTATATACATCAAATTTTAAATGGATGAAATTCAAATTCTAGGCGGAAATTAATTGAGCATGGTGCCGAGGACTGGATTTTTTTTTTCTAACGTATAGAATTTCTTCTCGCAATACTTTTTTATCATTAATTGTGCGTTCTGTTCTAATTGAGGTAGGTAAATTACTTACGCAGATAAAAAGTGACTAGAAGTGATTTATTTTCCTAATGAATTAAATATATCTATTAGGGAATGCAATACAGTTAAAAATTTTCGATACGGCTATTTCGGTACTTTCTCTTTTAGAACCGGTAATACCGGTAAAATACCAGTATTAGTATTATTTTAAAAAATGTAAACAAACTTAAAATTTACTTATTATAGAATATGATATTATTTAGAGGTAGTACAAATTATGTCAAACACAACTAAACAACAAAACATTTATTTTTAAGAATAATTTAATAAAATTAAATCCAACTGTTTTAATATATATTACATTAATTATGTGATTTCAAAAAACATATATGATCCAACGTACCGTCGTCTTACCTCGATCTTTTTTAAGAGGTTATATGTTGAGCAGTTCTGACTCCACATTTGTTGGTGGTATTGACAACAAGTATTCATAAGCAAGCTTTATATGCACTCTCCTAATTCCATGCTCTTGTAGTCCTTTTTTAAGTTTATGTTCTATTTCTAATATTTTGTTTTGTTTCTTTGGGTTTGGAACATTCGTCATTGCTTTGTTAATCACATTCTCTAATTTGTATTTTAATGAAACAGTAGTATTAATAGCGAAGAGAGATGTAACTGGTGTATCTTCATCTTCAAGATCAAAATCTTCACTGTTTGGTTCATTACTTTTAACTCCTAGGCGTTTTATAAGAGGACTCAATATTTTGGTAATAGAACCTTTTTTAAGTTTAGAACCCGTTTCGATTTCGATTTGTGAAGCGTTGTGTAAATATTGCAAAACTTGAGATATGTTTGTTCGTCTTTGCATTATTCTATACTTTAGAGCTTTTATCGATTCAATACTTATTTTAGTTTTTTGTGAAATAAGCGTGACAATCATAAAACGTCGCGTCTGCAACAAGAAGATTAAATTCTCTTCTGCATAGTGCTTCGACTGCTAAATTAATTGGTCACAATGCATCAATGATTTCAGAAATTAATAGAAACTCCTCTTCGGAAAAGACTGTGTTTGTTTATGTTTATAAATCAATTAATGCTTTTTGGACACAATACCGTAATTGGTAAAACCTTTCCAAAATAAGACGTAAACTATTCCATCGTGTTATAACATCCAATGGCAAATTTAATTCTTTTCCAAATTGTAGTTTTACATATTTTTGTTACCAGCGAGAATAAATTAGCATAATTCAAATTTATTTCAGTGTCAACAGATGCAAACTCTAGAACACCATCATCTGTAATCTTTTTATCTTCTTCATTGTCAGTTTCTATTACATTGTCATCATCTACGTCTCTATCACAATCGCTAGGTTGGGATTCAATTGGTTCAATTTCAGCATCAACAGTCAATAAACTGGAGTTGTTTTTGTAAAAGACATCTCTAACAGCTCGGTGGATGCCATGTGCAAAATATAACTGATGTTCGACTTCAGGCAAATGTCCAAGTTTTACCATAACTGTCGCACCATCTGTCGATATACAAACAATGTCATTTGTTAAGTTGAGATCAAATTCTTGTAATTTTATTTTCAAAATCTCAAAACATTTTTCCGCTGACACTTTTCGATGTAAACGGGCTAGTCCATTGTTTCTTATATATTCTCCAGTAGAATGTACGTTATGTTGAAATCGAGCAACATATTAGTTGCTCAATTTACAAGACAAATATTTATTTAATCTTGTCTAGGATACACATATTTCATCGTTCTTAAACTCTAGGATTACCAAATTTACTTACATATATTAATTATTGCACAAGCACACAACTAACAACTTTCACTCTAAATTTGTGTCTACGCACTGAAAAAAAGGAAAAAACACTCCGCACTGAACTAATAGCCTTTAACTACAGTGGACGGGATCTCATTTGATTCTAAGTAAATGGGAGATTCCCTGAATCAAGCTTCCGTGTAACGTGTATCAACTAGCGCTAATGTTCCAATTCCGAAAATACAGGTATTTTTAAGGTGAATACCGGCGAAAATTTGGACGGTATCCCAGTTTTCGGTATACTGGTATAACCGTATTGTATTCCCTGATATCTATGCAACTTTATTAATAGTTGCAAAATTGGAAACATATATGTGTATTTATTTATTTTATATTTTAATAAACATTCACCTTGATGCATACATGCAGCTATTTACAACTAATCTCTAAAATGTGTGCTTTTTCAAATGGTATAAGAAACTCGTTTTATTCTGGAAATCGATTGTCCGAAGTACAGTTCACAAAACTAGAATGGCTTGTTCGTAATGTGGTTACTTAAAGTATATTTTATATTTTAATAGTTGTAAATAATTCAGTTATATCAAATACCGGGTGATCAATCTGAAGTGTCTTGAGTTGGCAATACATAAATTTTATGGCAACAATAAGCAGTTGGTATTGAAAATAAAGACAGAACAATGAATTGGCACAATTGATAATTTGTTAATTATGACACTTGAATGATTTGTCAGTTCGTGTTGACATAAGTCATAACCTCAAACACTGTAAAAAATGCAACCAAGGAAATGACTCTGGCTCTTAATTAAGAAGTTAATTAAAGAAAATAAAGTTTTATTATGTAAATATAAAAAGTATGACCTCGGTGTAAATTAAAAGATTGACTTTGATACCAGACTACGTTTAAGAATCCTAATATTGAACAACTATCAATAATCTACTATTAAATGAAAATAAATTGCATAAACTAAGCTCTCAAAATGTGCAAATAAATAAATGCTACATTACATTAAACTAAAATAAGGGTAGAGTATGATAAATATCAAATCCACAGTTTATAAATGGAATTAAGGATGGGAATCATTGATAATCATGAAGCATCTTATTCTTAGATATAGACATTGGATGTAATTGGTGAAAAAATAATCTTGATTTTAATACAAATTGATGCAAGTATTGTGTTTATGCTTATATTTTTAAGTGTATGAACAGTGCTGTCTGACTTTATTGTGCTGGAGTGCTCTTTCTTTGTGTATCCTGATGAGAAGAAAACATTTTTTTTAAACTGCTGCAAGTATAACAATAAACATCAAAATACAGAGGGATAGACGAGAAAATTGAATGAAAGAGTGATGCCTATAAATTTGTAATTCAGAACAAATTTTAATACATTTTACAAATATACCATGTTACTGCATTTTTTGGAAATATATTGATATCAAAATTAATGTGGTATTAGCATATTTAGCTTAAAATGTAACCTGTCTTACACACAGCTACACCTTTACTTTTTTCACTGATGTATACTGTTGAGTAAATATATTAAAAAATAATAAATATGGATATGAGAAAATATTTGTTTAAATACCATGTTTTATTAACATAGGCATTATTAAAAGTAAACATTTATTATCTAAAAAGAAAGAGTATGTATGAGCTCAGGCTAAAGAAACCGCTTGACTGTGATAATTGTCACAATAAGAGAGAGCCCCTAGAAATTTAATACTGAATTGAAAAATAGCCTATTGTTAAATGACCAATTAGCAAATCAAGTTTGTAAAAGAAATTTACATCAAATGATTCATTATAAGCCCAATGGTCAAATTCATACTATTATATTATGCAAAAACCATAAAATGATCCAAATAAATAAATGTTAAATTTGAAGAACTAAAAAAACAGAATTATAGTTACCAGCATTGAGTATAATATATGTAAGTATAGTGATGCAGGCTTAATAAATGACATTAAGGATAGGAATCATATTGATAATAATCATGAACTAAGTTGTATTTATGGTCACAGTCCTTAAAAGTGTAGAAACAGCACTTTATTGTGTTGGAGGGCACTTTCTTAAAATGTTGCAAATAAATAATAAACATCGTAACAAGAGAGATTTAATATAGAAGAGAGTATTTCTATATATTTGTTATTAAGAATAAATTCCTTTATGTACATTAGTACAGTAATAAGATTTTTAACTTATGTTAAAATGTAACCAGTCTAATATATACTTGTCAATTTGAGTAGCATGAACAATTTAATAAATCACATATATACTGCTGGTTAAATAATAAAAAATAGATGAATATGGATATGAGAAAATATTTGTTCAAATATCAGTATACTCGGTGTCATATTTTATTATTAGAGGTATATATAAAACTAAGAAGACAAAAGATAAAAAAATATTTAGTATAAATCATATTTTACTTTTAACAACAAATGTTCGATGTGGCCTCCATTGTTTTATTTGCATAAAATATGTGTTCTGATATTAGTAAAGATATTTTCTAAGATTTCTGCAGATATATTATTTATTTCTTCATTAGTAACTGCTTCCATTTCATTTACATTTTGTAAGCGATTATGAAAATATCCCTAAAGAAAAAAATCTGATGAATTAGCTGGCCAACAATTTGTGGAAATAAGCCAGTTATGATAATATTGTTCCAAAAAACTTATTGTGGCCAATGCAGTATGTGCTGGACCTCCATCTTGTAGGAAATAATCCCTACCTTGATAGGATGAAGATCAGTTTCAATAAATGGATGGAGATTTTCAGTAGATCATGTTCGAAAATTTTAAGATTAATATATCCCGATAATTGAAGTTATGCTTCTTCGGAATAAAAGTTTGGATCTAAATCATCATTACTAATTGTCTCGTTAAACCATAAACAATGCTTTTGATGATGTTCAAAGTCTTGGTCTCGTAAGTGTTGATGTACCGCAATTTTGTAAGGATGCATAAGTAATTACTTTTGCATTGCTGCTTGTGCACTTCCATAAGAAAGACCTACATTTACAAAAGTTATACAGTGATGGGCAAATGTGTGGAACCAAGCAAATATCTCTGGAATTATTAGAGATATCAAAATGAAATTTGGAAGGTGGATATTGCAGTAGATTGTATATTTGTTTCCAATTTTTTTACAATTTTGAACTTCCTGTTTTACCGGAACTAATGTCGATTTTAAAATTTGCAATAAAACACCCTGTATAGTATTTTAGTTTCTGATGAAACATTTTATTGCGAATACAAAAATATCGGGTTTGATATTGTTTACTTCAATACCTACCGAGATATTAACAGAAAAGTAATTAAAGAAAGGAAAAATCTAATATTCATTAAATAAATACATAATCATAATTATTAACTAAATCTAAGTGATTTTCAAAACATTGAAACTTAACTTAACTAAACTTAATGTATTAGATGTTCAAACTGAGCACCGTTTACTTCTTGACAATAAGCAAGTCGGTTTTTAAATTCTCTAGTAACATTAGCTATTACTTCTGGTGTAATTCTTTGGATGTCTTGAGTTATTCTTGCAGCTAATTCTTGCAAATTATTTGGTCTATCAACATAAACCTTAGACTTTAAGTAACCCCACAGAAAATAGTCTAATGGATTAAGGTCGGGACTTCGTGCAGGCCATTCATAAGTGTACTCCTTCTTCCAATCCATCTGTGATGAAATGTCCTATCTAAATGATCTCGAACAATGCGAGCCTAATAGGGCGGTGCTCCATCCTGTTGAAACCAGATTTTATTTGGTAATTGTCCATTTACCTCCAATGCCGGAATAACTTGTGTCTCCAAGAGCTGTAAATACCTATCTCCGTTTAAAGTTTCTTGTAGCAAGAAAGGTCCCACGATTCTGATGTTATAAATGCCGGCCCAAACGTTCAATTTTTGGGGATGTTGTGTATGAGCGTCTTGTACCCAATTAAGATTACTTTGCAACCAGTAGCGGCAGTTATGTCGATTAACCATACCATTTAAACAAAATGTAGCCTCGTCTGAAAACACCACATTTCTTATAAAATTATTATCACGGTTACAAATATCCATCATCGTTTCACAAAATTGAAAACGTCTGTCGAAATCGTCTTCGAAGAGTTCTTGAAAGAAGCGAATTTTGTATGGATGATATTTTTCTCGCCTTAATATCCTTCCAACTGAACCACGGCTAATTCCATGCATATTGGCGAGGTCGGTAGTGGATAAGTGAGGATTTTCTTCCAAAGATTTTGATTTTGAGCTACACCTTCATTACTTGCACTTTTTATCCGTCCACTTTTTGGAAAATTGCTAACTGTTCCAAAGTTTTCGGATGAACAATCTTAAAAAGGTCACAAACTTCTTGATGCGTCCTTTTCCTCTCCCCAAACCCAATCATCATTAATATTTCTATTCTTTCTCTTTCACTTAATTCGGCCATTTCACGATCAAATTAAAACAATAGAATCTTTTTACGTTCAAATAAAAAAAACTAATAACTTATTTTGACAACTACTGTCACTTCTGCAATGAATTTCATGGACTACTAAAGTTGATTCAGATTTAATTTGCGCCTGATTTAAACAAACGCAGGTGTATTCGACTATGGAACAAGCAGTGATGTTGGCTGTGACGGTATAATGCCACCGATTGGCCAATAGAAATACAAATCCTTACCAAGCGGTTTGTTTATATCGGGCGTAAATGAAATCTGAACCGAGTTTAGCTACCATCGAATTTTTCCTTTCCTTAGTTACTTTTAGGTATTGAAGTAAACAATATCAAACCCGATATTTTTTTATTCGCAATAAAATGTTTCATCAGAAACTAAAATACTATACAGGGTGTTTCATTGCAAATTTTAAACTCGACATTACTTTCGGTAAAAGAGGAAGTTCAAAATTGTAAAAAAAATTTGAAACAGATAGGCAATCTATTGCAGTATCCACCTTCCAAATTTCATTTTGATATCTCTCATAATTCCAGAGATATTTACTTGGTTCCACACATTTGCCCATCAGTGTATATAAAACATTAATTGAAGAAACAAGTACTATTCTTACCTGTTTGAACTGCTAGTTTTATTATAGACTTATTCCGACTATTTTCAATTCTGTCTCGTACATCATCGACGATATCTTGTATTAATACCGTTGCCGCCTTTTCAAGTTTACGTTTTATTAGACTCCCAGTCTCTTCAAATCTCGGGGCTATTCTATTTCGGTGTTTTCCAACGTTTCAATAGAATTTTCTACATGAGGATATTTAGTAATAAACTGTTCAAAATAGCACTACGAAAATGTACTATAACAATAAAAGTATTAGTTTGCACCAAAAATGGCATTGTGCTGTCTTGAAAAGACAGTTTTATATACAATAAAAGGCGTATAGAGAATAATAAATAATTACGAAGAAATAAAACAGTAGTCAAAAGCCCGCCAAATATCACAATGCCATGTTGACATTGACATCTCGAAATCGTCAGTCGTACATTCAAGTGTCTACAATAGACGAACTAAAAAACCCCAAAAGTAGGGAATAGTGGGTTGCCAACTCTTGACATTTGATATTGATCACTCGGTATGTAAAAGTGTACTAACAGGAGAATGAATATTGTTTGTACCTACCGCAATCTTAGAGCATACACTTTCTGGAGAGGTCTTAGAGCATCTACTTCCTAGAGATAGCCTACATTGCACAAATGTCGTGCCAAGGAAAGAAAGAGAGAGCAATAGAGAGGGTAAGAGGCTATCTCACTCGATTGAGAACTGCATTAAATAAGCTCATTTTCTGCACCTATTAATCTAGTGAAATACCCTCTTGCTCTTTCTATTGCCCTCTCTATCTATCTTTGACACGACATTTATGCATTGCCGGTGACCTCCACGAGGTGTATGCTCCATGCTGCAGGTAACCTGCAATGCACAAATATCTTGCCAAGGATAGAAAGAGAGAGCAATAGGCAACATAGCATAGCTGTGGTGGTAGTTCACAACCGAGTGAAATATCCTCTTGTCCTCACTATTGCCCTCTCTTTCTAGCCTTGGCACGATTTTTGTGCATTGCAGGCTACCTCCAGAAATATCAGCTCTATAACCGCAACCGCAAGTGCTACCCTACCTGTCGAGAGAATATTGCAACACTTAAAACTACTCTCGGAAAAAAGTATTGTCTAGTTTCGTAAAACCTTTATTTTAAATATTAAAATTTAAATTTGAAGTCACTAAAACTGTAATCTCTAATTTAACATGTAA
The DNA here is from genome assembly GCA_034190945.1 of Octodonta nipae. Taxonomy (NCBI): domain Eukaryota; kingdom Metazoa; phylum Arthropoda; class Insecta; order Coleoptera; family Chrysomelidae; genus Octodonta; species Octodonta nipae. The sequence goes on along the minus strand of CM067221.1, from coordinate 26,896,126 downwards.
GTAAAGACTAGCTTCATAAATTCACAACAACGCCGAGTTCAAGTTTATTAAGTTTATTGGAATACCACTTTTAACAAAAATATAATAATATACTTCTTCAGTATATACTACAAATTATTAATCAATCCCAAGTAAGCTTAAATGTTTTTAAAAAAATGCTCAATTCAGCAGTAGAAATAAGTAAATCAATTTTGTAAAGAAATGCTAGCTACCTTTAAAATGAATTCTTAAATATATCCTTGTATCGTACAAACGGAAAAATAAGTTTTATTGACTTGCGATTTCAATTACAAATTTCCGTAAAATTTAGTTAATATATCATTACAAATTGACAAAACTGAGGATACTAACCTTTTAGTTCACAGAATTCACTCAGGCACACATAAAAAACACACAATGTAGTCATTAAAGTTTTAATCACTCACTTAAATCATAAACTATTAAACACTTGTAAGAAAGTTACAATATATTATTAAATTCCTGTTTAACAAAGGATGTACCGATTCCGATTGCAAGAAATTTAGACGCGCCAATTTTTTGCAGTGAAGAAGCGTCAGAAAATTTATGTTTTAGTTGGCTGTGATTGGATCACGCAACATTGAAAGGTTTGAGATTATTTCATAGAACTCCAGACATAGGCGGAGACAAAAAAAATTATCCTGTTTTGAATATATAATGTAAAATTAAACTTATTTTTATATATTAATTCTCATGATTCACAAGTGCTACTAATTATTAAAGTATGTTTCCCTGCAAAGTGGTCCGATACATTAAATTTACTTACATTATTCACTTTTCGTGTTTTTATATTGAATTTAAAAGTACAATAATCACTTATGCCTGTAAATATTAGTCAAAAATCTGGTTTGAGGTTAAATGAACAAAAGTAGATTCTACACGTTATGACTTACTGCATTCCTGAATGAACACTATTTTAAGATATTATCTAAACCTTATAATTTACTGTAAAAAGACAATGTCTGTACACGAAGAATTTTTTGGATATTTTGGTGGTGGTGTAGATAGTCATTGTTTTCGAATATAAATCACCATTTTTGGAATTTTTGTCTGTCTGACTGAATACAAAAACTATTGCATAGATCTTGATAAAATTTGGTATGAAGGTACTATAGTACCTGTATTAATTTACAATACACTTTTTACAGCGAGGAATGTGATGGGAAAATAGGAAAATAAACGAAAGCAGGCAATTTTACCGTTTTATATGCTGTCTGCCAGCCTGAGTACGCACCAAACAAAAACTACTGAATGCATTTTGATAAAATTTTGAGTGGAAATATTTTAGAACCTGTGTTAATTAATATAATAACATATACTTACGACGGTGAGAAAATACTCATATGTATTTTTAAACGACTTCCAAAAAGGAGGAGGTTATCAGTTCATCGGTATCTTTTTTATGTATGTTCAACGATTAGTCAAAAACGGCTAAGCAATTTGAATGATTTAAACTGCACTTTATTAAAGAATTTATTCTTATTTTCCTCATCTATTTGCTTCTTGTGACTTTTTGAATCCTTTTGTACTGAATGGGAAAAGTGATATTCTTTTTGTCAGTCTCGAGCTGGTTGACTGGTCTTTAATTGGTTGATGTCACAACGTTTCAATAGCCTTGAATCTGTTATCGTCATCGGTGAATGATGGGAAATTCAGATTATCCGTGGTATTTATACTGTTACGAGGTCATGCGACGCTGATCATGCTTATAGGTTTGCTCAATCCGCTCTCTCGTCCAATCAGCGTCGTCGTACCTGGCGATTGGTTGAGGGTTGATGCGTAGCGGCAGTGGCTCAAGAAGGGGCCTCCAAACGTTTTTAATTCCGGTCCTGGGCTCGTTAATTATATTATCGTTCGAGATTATGTATGTAGTCTCAAAGAATTTTCTTTTATACCCGTGTGCTTCTCTTTGTGAATAATATTTGCCTGGCCCTAGATGATGTTATTATTGTGATCGGTCCTGGTATCGTTAGCGAACCCAGACTTTGTTTGACTTCCGTTTTTAAGTAGCTATGCGGGGGTTTCTTAACCCTGGTTTGCTATCGTGGGTTCATCTTCCTCCCCAGGTGGTTTATCCATACTAACTTTTCGAGATCTTTCAATCCATTGAACGCAGGACAATATATTGTTTCTAGTCGAGAACCTTCATTAATTGCGATGCCCTCAACTGATTGAATTCTAGAATAATTATTTATTTATATAGTACATATAACTGAATTTAATATTTTATCGCGAAATGAATTCCGAAATCCAGGAATTTCAGGAAAATCTAGCTCACCGAGGCTCTAAATCGGGAGTCGTACTGTGTATAACGCAGTTTCCCTGTGATTCCTAGAATAAAATTGGTATATTTACAGACATCTGTCAAAGAAAATACGATACTAACTTTTTGACATTTCCAGTTCATCAAACGACTTGTTAACGATTGTTTCCGGAAATCCATTCATCAAAAGGTTTTCTTTAAGTAGTCTCACTGTAGCCTGTTGTTTCGATTCCGCTGCTAGTCCTTTACCACTTCACATTAAGGAATGGTTTGCTAGTTAATTATGGTTCTTTGTAGTGTAGTTAAAGTAAATAATCTAGGGCGCATTCGACTCTTTCTTAAATTATAGTGCATCTAAATACATTTGTGTTTTCTGCTATGATTTGCAGATTTAAATTTCGACAGAAAGGCCTAATAGATTAAATTTCCAAATGAAAATTTAAAAAATGAGACTGAGCATATTTTTTATTCAAAATCTAACTAAACCTTTTTGTTTTCATCCAATTAAAATGACTCCTCACTGAATGTTGAAAACAATTCCCCACCTGTTCCATTATGTACCTACAATACTACAAAATGACTAAAGTCATTTTAATTGATACTCGAAGAAATTATATACAAATATCCCAGTTTCCAAAAATTTCAGTTAAAAAATGGTAACCACCATTTTGCCAATAAACGTTTAAAGTTTTAACAAACTAACCAACTAGGTATTTTTTCATTTCAAGAATAGTATCAAGCTATGAATTCCTGTGCCTGTTTGTAAATGGAAACACCTCACATTTTATTACACTCACTTAACTGGAATTCGTAACTAGTATTAGCCGGGTGGTAAAAAGGACATAGTCGACTGAAGAGGAGTGGGAATGCAACCAAGCTTATATGAGCAGAATTACGTCCCAAGTGTCAGCCTAATCCTGTTGAGACCTACAGGAGTGTTTATCTGCAACCCACCGTACATGCTCTCTATGACATGGGAAAAACCCACAGAAGCAGATTGATATTAAGGCAGAGTGTTCAAACAATAAAAAAGTAGCAAGTGCAATTATAGGAAAGTGAGAGTGAATAAACGGTTAATTATCTGTAGTAAAAAATGGTGAAGTCATACATGAATAGCTTAAATAAATTCAGAAACGAGATAAGCAATTATATAATAAGAAAAGAAAAAAATATATAAAACAACTCGTTCGACAACTACATAAACATTCATTAAACAGATTTGTGAGCAACATACATGCATATATCCACGTTATAATCACATGCAAACAAGGGCGTCGACAGGCAGGGGCAGCTAGGAGAGCTTCTAAACAATCCAAGAAAGCACTCATAAACGCAGAACTGTGGATTTCTGAGGAGAACCTCATCTCTGAACATAGCTGAAGGATAGAAAGGACAGCTTCTTACGAAGTATGTTCCCCGCTAATTTCCTTCATTCCTAATAATAGACGTAAAAACACAGTTTTGCACTCTAACACCAAACCTTTATTTTAAACACTCAACGCCGTTTCAACAACTCTAGAAGTGATTGATTTGTGTTAGTTATTAATGAATAAGCAGGAGGTCCAAGGCTGTCTTGCCTTGTATATAGTATGTACACAACTTTACAATGTATCATTCATTTCACGGACGGTTAAAGAAATACGCTTTATTTTATTTCAAGTGATAGTTATAATAAGTAGTATATCTAATCCATCTCCAACTATTTTATGGCTATCTCCAGAGGGTACAAGCTCTAAGGATATAAGTAAACTTTTCATTTCAATATTGGTACATGGTGTCAAGGGTCTGTACCCATAGCCTCTCTTCACAGAAAAACCCTTAAAGAAGAAGAAGAATTTATATATATTTCAAGTGAATTAAAATAATTGTCACTATTTTGTTACGACTCAAGAATTAATCTTAATATGTAATTTAATTCTTAATTTAAATATAACTGCAAATATAAAAAAAATTAATTAAACTATTTCAAATATATTTCACCTATTTAATATTACTAGTAGTCTCCCAGTGGTCGAAATTCGACCCTATTTCATGAAATTGTAAAAAGCATATTTTTATAAAAAAACAGAGTTGTGGAGAAATCGGAGAAGTAGATGTAATAACCAAAATTGTTCACTCATTTTGACAAATCTATTGAAATAAAAAGAAAATAAAAATGTAATCAAATATCCGTATTCGAAATATTTTTGACAAATGAATAACCCCCCTAATTTTTGTCTGGAACCACTCCTGGCAAAATATTCGATATAATAATTGGAAGATTATTCTATGCAACCTAAAACTTTTCGTCATTTGCGGTTTCAATCAAGTTCAGGAATATTAAAGAAAAGAGAGGGCCAACAACCCTAGGAGAACTTAAATTAAATATTTAAGTTGTCTATTGTCCGCTGTCTGACAATTTTTTACACAACAATGTTGTGATAATAATATATTAATCAAATAATTAAATTCACATTAAAAACAGAATATTTAATATGAAAGTTACTGCAACGCGTCCGAAAAATCAATAATGATCTACTACATTGACTATTTTACTACTAAAGAATAACAAAGCTTGCATGCCACTTCCAGAAGTACATGCTCTAAGAATATATCTAACGATCGCTCCATATGTAATTACTCAATATTTTGAGTTTTAACCGTCTGGCGGCGGCGGCACTGTCAGTTGTTTGGTATTGACAGTATAGACGTAAATAATGAATTTTTATTGTATTTTATTTAATGAATGAACCAATATTATAAATTAATATAAGGATTCTGCACTGAAGGTCATCAGTAGCTACTAAACAAAACAAAAATGAAGAAAATCGGTTTAGAGACAGAGCTGAAAATGGTACCTAATTATTTTGTCTTTGCCTATTTATATATAGATAGCAGAATATAACGAGATCACTTTAATTATTACAGATTAAATTATAGGAACATTATTTAAACAGATATTTTTTAAATATCACAATATCTCCAGATTATATATCAAAATTTAAAATAATTTATTTCAATAAATATTAAAAAAGTGTATACATGCATTAAATTAGGCTGGCGCTGATGTAGCAAGAGGCTGGATGTTAAACAGATATTTAGGGAAAAATATATATTTTACCTTCGTTGGTTAAAAAAAGACAAAACCGGTTGCTTAACGTTAATAAGATTTTATAATTAGGAATTCATAACATTCCTTTTTTCTACATCAGAGCTATTCTGGTCATTTGTTGAATTTGTTACTTAATTTTTTCAGCTGGACATCAAGTTTGTTATCCTTGTCTCTACCATCCATAAATTGGACCTTTTTTGTACTATTGTGATGTATGTCAAATTTGAAATATCGTAATCAGAAAATTGGAATTATGAATTGGTATTAAATGTATATTAATTTGGTGTTTTACTATAGTTTATTGATTTTCTATAAACGAAGGGACTCTTGGTGTATAAACAGGTTTCTTAGACAGAAAACTAAGTTGTATGAGTATTACAAGATCAAGGAAGTGTGGTGTCGGAATGATGTGTCAAAGCAAAGCAATTTCAAATTTTGCTCTTCGTTACCATATGCGTCTATTTTCATATGTGTTGGTATAATAGGTCTTCTTTAAGAAACTTTCATTTCAAAAACATGATGAATATAGTGTTTGCTCTCAATTTTGAAAACCCTTGACAGATTTTAACCAGTGTCAATGAATCATTGAAAATATCAGCAGGCCGTGAAGAGAAATCGAAGATATAATTCAAGTTCTATTACCACCCACTTTCATACTATCCGCACTATACTTCTCAGAGGCCCAGCAATTCCTATAATTCAATCTTCACTACTTGATTTACACCATCATAAAATATTAGAACATTTCCAATAAAACTCCTCAATATATCATATTAGCAATCAAGTCAGATGCTAGAAGTTATAATTTTTAGGACTCGAATAAACTTCCTTGGGTTGATGATAAACTGTGCTGGAGTACGTCGAAAACTTGGAAAATGACCGTAATAAACTAACTATTCTGATCAAGCAATGCCCTTTCGGCTGGCAGGCCAGCTTTCGCCGTTGAAGGGTCGATAAATGAATTAGTAAATCGTTATTGCGTTTCACCTGGATACACACCGCACAGTTTGCATGGGTAAACACAGTAATGGAAATGAAATAGGTGATTGCTGGACTGCGATGGGATTTGAAGAGGATTAAAAATCGTTCAATATGTGTGCGAGTGCCGGCAAATTTTCACAGCAACAAATTTTTTTATGAGCTTGTCATGGATCTCTAGAGCTTTTGTAGTAATGGACACAAATGTTTGCAGGACTAGAATAATAAATATCTTAACATTTCATGTACAAATCGGATTGGGATTGGTGATATTTTTCGAAACATACAAATAAAAATAATTAACAGACACAAGATACAAGACGTTAATTTTAAAATTTGTATGGTATTATTTTCGGAATGATAACATAAAAAATGGAAACATTTTTGGTTGGAGTCTCGTATCTTAAACATCGTCAGTAATTCGACATGGCACCCAAAACAAGCGGTAAACCTGCAAAGAAAGCCGCAAAAGCTCAAAAGAACATTTACAAAGTTTTGAAACAAGTATATCCCGATACCGTTATTTCCAGCAAGGCTATGAGTATCAGGAACAGTGTCGTCAACGACATTTTCGAACGTGTGACACTACCCTCACGACATAAATCCAACACATCTTGCAAACATCCATACAGTCCAAGACAGATCAACGGACCACAACCCTGTGGTCCTCCTTGTAGGTGATCCAGAAGAGCACAAAGACGAAGAAGTGCAACGCTTCCAGAAGGTGTATTGGGACCTATTTCGAAGGAACCTGGACCTCACACTGAAACCAATCCTGTTATTAAGAGTAGGGAAGAAGTCCAAGCGGCGCTCCTACTCTTAGAGGATGAAATCAACGCAGCTCTGAAAGTCAGCACTCGTAGTACGCCAACTTCCCAGATGAGATCAGGGATCTAATCCTAGAGAAAAACAGCGCAAGAAAACGAGCACAAAGAACAAGGCAACCAGACGGCAAGTGTAGACCCAACGCATTGAATCGGACAATGACTGAACCTCGAAAGATGCATCACAATGACATGAATTGGTTACCTAGGGCAACTGGAATCTGTAAAAAATCCTGGAAACAGACAGGCCTCCAGTACCTCCACTTCATAGCAAGCAGTGGATATTCTACTCCGACCTTGAGAAGACAGAAGAATTCGCTGACAGTCTTGAGAGAGAGTGTAGACTGAAGCAACATGACCTTGACACCGATGACCACTAACTCCGAGTCGAAAGACAAGCCAGAAGAATCAGGAACCAAGATGACATCCCATCGATCAGGACCACGACCCCGGAAGAGGTACGGGACCAGATCAAAAGACTCAAGCAACAAAACTCACTTGGAAGGCCTGTCGTTTCCGTCACAAATATCATCAATGCTAAGACTTAGATACTACCCGAAGAGATAGAAGTATGCCAACATTGTCATGCTGCTAAAAGCCAATAAGGACGGTACTTTTCCACATAACTATCGCCCTATTAATCTACTTCCAGCCATGAGTAACGTAGCAGAAAGGATCTTCGCGAATCGACTCCATGAGACCATACATGAACTGAACGTGATTCCAAGCCAGCAATTTGGATTCCGACATCGAGACGCCACCGAACACCAAGTTCTACGTTTTGTAGAATACGCCTCGGACGGACTCAACCTGAATCGTAGAACAGCCTTCATCTTCCTGGATGTAGCAAAAGCGTTCGACCGAGTATGGCATGCCGGACTATTGGTCAAGATGGTCCAATTAGGATTTCCCATTAATATCATCCAGCTAGTGGCCTCCTTTTCAAGACATCGAAGAGTAAGAGTACGAGTAAGCCAGGAGCACTCAGAATACCGGACGACCGAGGCAGGGGGTTCCCCAAGAAGCAGTTCTGTCCCCGATGCTATTTTCAATCTGCACTACAGACATCCCAAGACCAGCCGACGCTATAATTGCCGAGTGCGCAGACGAAACCGCCATGGGATGCCAATTGTTTAGATTCGAGCCACCCTTGAGGCGGCTGCAGCAAGCCACTGACGATTTAGCGGAATGATACCTTCAGTGGAAGACGGCCATCAAGGAGGACAAAACTCAAGCTCTGTTCGTCAACGTGAGAAGCCGCACAATCGTTCCGTTAGGAAACCTGACCGTCAACGGCAGACAAATTCTATGCAAGAACGAAGTCAAGTACCTTGGAGTCATCATCGACAGAGGGTTGACTTTCACGAGGCATGTCCAAGAGACTCATACCAAAGTCCGGGCTGCCCGTCCCAGACTAATAGGAAAAGGAAGCAAGATGGGACTCTTAAACAAGCTGACCCGCATTAAGACAGTCATCTTGCCAATACTCACGTACGCTTCAATAGTATGGGGACACACAAGCAAGAGCAACAGGCAGGTCATCCAAGGGTAGAAGAACCTATGCCTACGCCTCGCAGTCGACGCACCATGGTTCGCTTGTAACACGGTGATTAACAGCGATTTACGATACCAACCAGTGCTTGCAGTAATGAAGAGGAGGACCGAGAGGCTTACGCCAAACTGGAACAGCACCCAAACCTTAACCTACGACAGCTAATCGACTATGACTCTCACTACCTAAGCGAAGTAGAAAATGACGAAGAAGCCCAGAGGTAGAAGACAGGTGATAGAAAGGTAAAACACGCTATATATCATGGCAAAGAATGAGTCACGAACCACAAATAAGGTAAAGCAACGGAAACAAACCAAAGCCAAGGTATCCCAACAAGAAGACAGAGATTATGCAGAAGGAAAACTGCGTCGGCGTGAGGAACTGAGTTAATTCTCAAGGGGTGGATGGCAAGGAAGCTGGAAGTGTCCTCAGTGATTTTCTGAGGGGCAAATCCAGATCCTTTGCTCGCACAAAGGGAATGTGTGTTCAAACATGTTGTATCTGAAGCTTCCAGACTGGCACACTACAACAAACGTTCCACTATGACCAGTAGGGGAATTTAAACAACTTTTCGTCTATTGTTGCCCGATGAACCCGCCAAACACGCAGTCAGCCAAGGAACTAAATCTGTTACCAAATATATCAGCTCCAAATAAATCAGACAATTTTTCCATTAATATTATTCATTTGGAAGATAATTTTTGCAAATGGCGACAAATGTCAGTTCTGCGTTGCAGTGAATAAATAAACAGATGTACGTCAATAAGACAAGAATCACTATAATCCTCACGCGTCATAATGGTTTCGACTTTTTTACGCAACAATTTGTCCGTGGTGTTGGAGAAGAGTAAATTTAGGACAGATTTCACAGTCTTCCAAAACCAATAGGGCAAAACTACGGTGCTTAGCCAGTCGCCTATAGTTTGGAAGCTGTTAGGTCTGGCAGGCCTTGGACCACCCGTTCTGCTGAGAATATCGCGGCTGTGACTGAAAAAATTGCAGAGAACCGAGGAATATCGACCAGACAACGTGCCATGCAACTGGGAATCAATAGGTGGTCTTTACCGAGAATATTGGTGACAGACTTGGAGAGATTCCTATACAAAATGTAATCAGAAATATGGTGTAGTTCTAACTCGGGGTCTCAATCTACCGACTCCCCAAGCCGCAATAGAATAATATTAAATTAGTTTCAGCATCTAGATCCAACTCAGGTTCTCAATCTATGTACTTCCCAATTATCACTAGATAGCTGAATCGTAATTATCTTTCTTCATACACAAGTCAATCGGATTATATTACACGTTTTTTGGCAACCAATTAAATGGACAAATTTCGTATGGAGGTTGCACTTCCATTTGTCACCTCCTTTGCCTGCCACTCTTTTTAATGTTATATGATCAGATTATTAATTTCTGCTGCTATTGAGGTAAGATACAATGTAGCCTGACTACAATTTATTGTGCTTTGAGAATATTCAAAGTCACTTTTCCCATTTAACTATTTATACTACAAAGAAAGAAACGTGCAATTTTGCAATAAGACAAATATATTTATTTTTACGAACATCACTTTATCTGACAAAAAATATATAATAAATAATTTATATTTAAAAAAGAACCGACTTCCTCTCTAATTTGTATTCTTTTTCTATATTTTCCAAGAATTGTTTAACTTTTTTTCTTTATTTTATTATTTGGACCACTTTCTATAAGTTCAACTCTAATTTACTCTATACTGCATCCACACTATATATGCTTCTGTGTATTGGTCACCCCTATATAAGTTATTTGTCTATCATTTTCTGAAACACCCTGTACAACTATAATTCAACTCAACAAAATATTGCAATACTGCATATTCCGATATCTTTAAAACCACCCTGTATAAGTATAAATCCTCTCCACACAATTGACGGTTTCTATTTTTCTATTATTCCTGTATGTATAACTATGATTTTACTTAACTCCATAGGTCTAGTGTTCCATTTATGAAACGGCTTATGGTCAGCCCTATATAGCAAAATTCACATTTTTGATCCACATTTTATGACTATAATTTTACTCATTTTATTTTAACCACGCAGTATATGCAACTGCTTCTAAAATTTTTGAACCCATGTCAATAATTATATTAAACCCCGTCCTATAACTCAAATATCCTAATTATACTTATATAACTAATATTTGATTGATTTTTTAATGACAATAAATTAAACTCCACCCTTGCTTCAAACACCTATTATAAGCAACTACTTATGTTCCACACTATATAACTGTTTTAACCCGCCCTGTATAACTGTAATTCTACTCCACCTTATATTTCAACCATTGTGTATATTAAACTGCTTCTAACATTTTTTGAAGCCTTCTGTAATTATACTCCGTCCTTTAACGCAAATATCCACTCTGTATAAGATAGTTTTGCTCTACTCTTATTTACACCCTCTTGTATACGCAACTACTTATGTGCCACACAATACAATATTTTTTGAACCACCCTGTGTAACTAGTTCAATTCCACCTTATATTTCAACCATCCTATATATACAACTGATTATATACCACCTAATATCACATGCAGCACTCACACACCTACAGCCGTATTAGCTCAGGTCATTTACAGAAAAAAAGACCTTTTGGTGACAAAATTAATAGTAGAACAAAACCGACATCAACGTGTTCTAATGCTAAAACTTGACTAATTGACATAAAATTCAACATTTGTTATCGATCCGTTTTTGTTTGCTTATCAAAAAAACAGCGAAAAATCGGTAACAATTTAGTTTTTAATCGTTTACACAAAATTCATCGATAAAACCGTGTTTGCTACTATGGGCAATGTGGAAGAGAAATGAAAAACCTTCAAAATGAGCTACCATACGCTCAATTTCATTAAATGGTTTCTTCGATAATGGAACTTTTACCCGAAATTCCAAAATAATAAATAATCGTTTACATATTTTTTTATTATATAGCTGAAACATTCTTATTAACTGAAGCGATAGATCTTCTCATACCCAATTCATGTTCTAAAAATAAATACGGTAGCCCCGGTAGTTATTGCAAATTTTCAGTCAATCCTATGGAAGACATATTTTTTTGAACGGCCATATTACCTCACCGGATGACCCTATCATTATGAATAAACCACCGTTGGAAAGTAGAAGAGTTGGTCTAGAGACCCCTCACTTTTTCAAATAAGTAATGAAAATATTTGGCCATTCCTTAAAAAAGTATTTGGACGAGTCCATTCGAAAAATTGCTAAATGTATTAGAAAAAAACATATTATGTAAGAAATATAAATATGTGTCTCCGTAAAATTTAAATTAACATTAAGATTATTAGTTATAAAGATATAGTTCCACCCCTTAGCAATTTTTCGAATGGACTCGTCCAAATAATTTTTTAAGGAATGGCCAAATATTTTCAATACTTATATGTATTCATACTTTAAATTTTAGAAAAGTGAAATTCTACTTTCCAACGATGGTTTATTCATAATGATAGGGTCATCCGGTGAGGTAATATGGCCGTACAAAAAAATATGTCTTCCATAGGATTGACTGAAATTTTGCAAAAACTACTGGGGCTACAGTATTTATTTTCAGAACGTGAATTGGGTATGAGAAGATCTATCGCTTCAGCTAATAAGAATGTAAAATAAAAAAATATGTAAGCGATTATTTATTTTTTTGGAATTTCGGGTAAACGTTCCATTATCTAAGAAACTAATTAACGAAGTTGAGCGTATAGCAGCTCATTTTGTAGGTTTTTCAGTTCTCTTCAACATTGCCCATAGTAGCAAACAGGGTTTTATCGGTGGATTTTATGTAAAAGGTAAAAAACTAAATGAAAACCAGTACAAATACCCTGTACGATATACTTTCATGGCATATCTTGACATTTAACTAGATCTTTTTCATGAAGATTTAAGTTATAGGAAAATATACGGAATGCAGCTGTAACATATCTTTGTAGAATACAATTTATAATATTCAAATTGCTTGAGCCGTCTTAGAGAAAATAGTGAAGATTCATTGAAATTTTATGAATTTCAATCTAGTATGTTATTTTCTTTTATTCTTCAGATTTTCTAGAAAACTGTAAATCTCATGTTATAGACAATTATATGGTACCTTTCTGTAATGTTCATTAATATAATGCAGTTTAAATCATCAAAATTGCACAAGTTGTTTTTGAATAATCGCTGGTTAAAAAGTATTAAAAATATAAAACGAACAAATGACCAAAAGGTGCAATAGATTCCTCTAGATTGTGCATATTCTGTTACTATTTTAACTAAGGCAAAAACTTCCTTCACCCTATGTGTGACAGAATTTTTATACAAATTCCGGTAACTCCTCCAGGCTCTAAAACAAGATAAACGAAATTGCTGAGAGTTTTAGAACTTCTCACGCGAGATTTTTACCAAAGAAAATTTTGTTTCCAAGAATTTTCCTATTCATGCTTCCGCCACTTTGCTTTACACGCTTTCTTGTTATTCTCTGTTGGCAAATAAAAGTATATCTCGACTACAAAACAGGTCATAGTACACATAAAGTTAAATCGATTGGGACCCATTCGAATCTCCCAGATGAAATGGAGGTGTTTAATTCTTTGGAAGACATTTGCATAAAATTAGCCAGAGTAGCGAATAATGTTAAGTGTTTAATTAATTTGTTTATGAATTCTACGTGATAATGGTGTTTCAAGTTTCAGAACGCACGTTCATTATGGTTAGGGTATCTAACTATATTGTTCTTAGACCACTTCGGTACATAAATGATGTCTAAAGTAATGAAGAAAGTCATAGCAGCATACTCCATTCTTTGCTTTGTGTTATCGTTCTGTTTGTTTTGCTATCTAACATTATTTTATATACATTTGTGTGGGTTCCCATACAGAAAGTTTTAAAAAAGATGTATTTTATTAAACACAAAATTATTACAACTTTATTTCACTGCCTTGTCTTTGGTTACTTGCGAGCAGTTTTGTTACACTTGTTGAATGAATCTATTAATGTTTGGAAACAAATATAACACAACGTTAAGATAACATATTAGAACGTATTTGTAATTTTTATAATTCTCAGGGATCGCTTTTGGTCTTAGCCCACTCAATAGAGATTTTTAAGTGACATAAAATTCAACAGAAAACGGCTTAAGCATTTACATTAGTAATAGTTAATAGGCAATAACTGACCTGATTTTAACACCAAATTCGAAGAAGTAAATTATTTAAACAATAAAAAACCATAAAAATATGATTTTCTTTTGTATTTTGCTTGTGTTATGAAAACTTATGGGGGAATAATACTCTCAATGGAAAAGTTGTAAGGAATCGGAAATTCTTTAAAATGAACGTTTACAAGTCCGGATCGGAGGATTTTTCGCCGAGAAAGTCGAGAATCACCTAAATAATATTAATTGCAAAGTCAATTTTCCGCTCAATGATAGACTACAATGTTAGAATTAATTAAGCTCAATACGACTTTTGTCGGATAAGTAGTTTTTTCAGAACTGTAATTTTAACAATTAAGAGATATATTTTGCGAATGGTACCGTATTAAGGATGTTCGAAAGCAAAACGTAAACGTTAGGAAAACTTTAAAAACTATTTCAAACGAGTGTATAGTTTAATACCTCACGGTGCTCTTGAGTACATTTAAATGAAAAGTTCATGTACCTGCACTCTTATTTTCGAAAATGTTTCTAGACACTATTTAGAGCATTTTCACATATAAAACCAAATTACATCTACCGCGCTTTTTTTAACAGCATAAAATATATTTTTTTATTTGAATGTATTTTTCAGCCCCATATTATTATTCATAAAAGTAATAATAATGACTACTATTAGCAACATTGTGTAATAAAATAGTAGTTTTGTGTAACTATATTTAATTATTTATTTACCCAGTATTCATTCATTATAATAATTTTGAGGCAAATGCAGTGTATAGTAAATATTCGCACCTCCTTGGAATCCCAATAAACAACTTCCATTGCCTGTTCAGAAAACAATCCCCAACCTTGTTAATTTATTTGGTAAAATTCCTTAATATGCTGCAATGATATTTTGCCGTTATTAAAATTTCAAAAACCATATAACTTGTTTTAAACATGAAGACGCGAGATGTAAGACCGACATCTAGGATTTTCAAGAGAATCAGTACACAGAGGTTCCGAATCTGGAGCCGTTCCATGTAATTGCTGTTCTCCCTTAACTCCTAGGACAGAATGTCACGATAAAATTTTCAGGTTACTTCACCTGTCAGAGATATTGAATACTCTCTTCGAGGTGTCATTCCTTTGTACGCAAGACATATATATATATATATATATATATATATATATATATATATATATATATATATATATATATATATATATATATATATAATATAATATATATGTTTCTGGTCGGGAACCTTCATCAGTTGCTCTTCCCACAATTGAATGTCCTCTCGAACACCTCTTTATGCATTTGATGCATTTCGTTAAATTTGAAGACGCGAGATGTAAGACCGACATCTAGGATTTTTGAGAGAATCAGTCCACAAAGGTTCCGAATTTGGAGCCGTTCCGTGCAATTGCTGTTCTCCTTTAACTCCTAGGACAGAATGTCTCGATAAAATTTTTCAGGCTACTTTACCTGTCAGATATATTGAATACTCTCTTCGAGGTGTCATTCCTTTGTACGCAAGATAATATATATTATATATAAATATAATTAATATATATTGTTTCTGGTTAGGGAACCTTCATCAGTTGCGCTTCCCACAATTGAATGTCCTCTCGAACACTTCTTTATGCATTTGATGCATTTCGTTAAATTTGAAGACGCGAGATGTAAGACCGACATCTAGGATTTTCGAGAGAATCAGTACACAGAGGTTCCGAATCTGGAGCCGTTCCGTGCAATTGCTGTTCTCCCTTAACTCCTAGGACAGAATGACAGGTGAAGTAACCTGAAAAATTTTATAGTGACATTCTGTCCTAGGAGTTAAGGGAGAACAGCAATTGCACGGAACGGCTCCAGTTTCGGAACCTCTATGTACTGATTCTCTCGAAATTAAAGTACTTAATGATATTTAATGCTCCTATAGTGAGTTAAGAGAATCGACTTGACGGTCTCTACAGAAAGCCTGTTTCTTTCCTTTGATATTGGGTTCCCATTAAAGAAAAGACCATTTCAACATTGGAATTTTGTGCCTGCATCACAAATATATATCTTGGTTAATTCTGGAACCTTTCCTGGTCCAGCTGCCTTCAGAATTATGGTCCATTGGTTATTGGCATTCATCTCAAAAAAATCCTGACTTGCTTCATCATACTATTCAAAAATGTGATTTCGTCAAACAATTTGTGTGCATGCATGATATATAACGACTATAATATTAAATTAAAAATAAAGTCCGGTATTTTCATCAAATGTCCGGATTTTTTCAGGAATTGTGGGATTTGGATCTGGGAACCCTAGGCGCAAGTGAATTTACGTGAATGCCGTAGGTAAAAATTGAAGTTTTCGATGCAGTAATGGGAATTTTTTTAAATATTATATTATCGCATATGTCTTACACATTTAAATATATTGTGGCTAAGATACTAACTTCATGTGTCATGTATGGCATGTCTAAAAAAGTAGAGTCAGTTAAGTGGATGTTAATGTTATTATAATTTATTGTATGGACTGAAATACGCAAAATTTGTATTAATATTTAAAATATCCTAATCGGATGCTTGACAAAAAGATTGCTAAGTACATAAATATTATAATTCTTGATTCAGATTAAAAAAAATGTTAAAAACTACATATCTATATAAATTATAAAACACCTGCCGTCGTTTATTTACACATTTACAAACGTCTACATCAATTGAATAAAACTTTGTTTTCATCTGAAGAATCTTATAATCCTACATATCTCCGTTATTTGTTATATAATCCAATTTCCACTATTTTTTGGCATGCTCGACTATAACCTACAGAATAAAAAAAAAGAATCAGCTGACATAATATTAACAGTAATATTATTAAATGAGTAAACTATATAAAGTCAAATTTTGAATAAACACACAAATTTTCAAATATAAAATAAGCTTTATTCCTTACTGTAAATAAGCCAGTGAAGCGAAGCATTTAAAACATTCTACATCTAAAAAATTCTTGGTCCCTAATAGCGAGCAACCAGACTTATGCAAATTCTCCTCAAACAGCTTGGCTGTCGACAGACGCTTCGCTCCCCACCTTTCACGTAATTGTGCCTATAATGCAATTTTCACAACCGTTTTAAACCACCTTTACCAGATATTAACGAAAATTTAAGATAGACAAATTGAAAATCATTTTACGGAATTCAAAGATCCAAGTAACACTCCAATACTTATCTTGGTAATAGTTAATAGTAATATCATAAGCTCCCATTTTATGGAACATTAATCGTTTAATTTTTAATACAACAAAGTTATGAATTTTGGGAAATAAGTCAATTTTTCCCTATCAGGACCTATAAACGCTCATTTTGAAGGCATTCAAATTCTCTACTTTTCTCAATACAAGCCAGTTTGTATTGTTTTATTAACTTAATATGTGTTATATCATTTTAATCTACGAGAAAAACCGGTTCTAACGCTATATGACACTTGTTTTACCCTTCTGATTTGGCTAGAAATTGGTCATTAAAATTTCTAGGTTAAATTCTTAAATTTTGGACTTTTTAAATTACTCAAAAAATTTCCCTTGTTATTGTGTATTATGATGTTTTAATTCTTCATCATCTCTTTATGAGATTTTATCCTTTCTAAACCTTTCCATTTTATAAATAAATCCTAAAGAAAATTTGATATTTTTTATTTTATCCAAAATTAAGTTTACTAAACTTCTTCTGAACTACTTTTAATTAAATTTAACTACTTATCCCTATTTAAACATTCTCCCAATCATTTCGTATCCAGTTGCTTTCACATTGAAACGATTTTTTAGATTCGATAGTAGTTTTAAGTTTGAATCAGTCTTTATGAATTTCTACCCCCTTATCCTTTTTCAAATTAAATATAGCTTTATCTGCCTATTCAATCCATGATTTACTTTCTTAGTTTCATATATTTTATATTATGAATGTTGTATATTTTTTTATGCACATAAATTTCTTGACATGATATGTTTCTCCAAAATTTAGATACATTTGAATTATTACACAATGCTATTTATGGCAATTTTATGTTCTAATGTTGATGTTCTGATTTAAGCCTCTGTTAATTTTAATCTAAAGAAGTGATTTAATAATCACTACAAATGCAAATGCTTGGAGCTGTTTACTATTTAAAAGGAACTTTGGTTTGGAATTTATCACTCAATTGTCAGTACAGTTCTCCATTTTTCTGCTAGATCTATGATTTGTAGGGCGTTCATTAGGTTTTAACGTATTCATTATCACAAATTACATGTTCTTCTTTATGAACAAATATGTTCGTCTTTGATATAATAAATTCCATAAATTTTATATTGGGTTAGTAATCTGTATTATTAAATTTTAATTATAATATACTATTACCCTTACCATTAATTCTAGAGCAATACATATACAACTTATGTATACAATTATTTATTTAACATTTATTTTCTACAATTATCTCATTAAAGTGTCGTTATCCAGTATCCAGTTTTCTTTTTTCAACTAAAGTTCATATATTTCTTTTCGATTTCAGATAATAAGCCTTTAAAAGTTATCACTTAAATAAAATATCAAAATCTAATAACTTTTATACTGTCATAATGCTAAACTTATTTTTAGAGTAGATATAAAAGATAACAGCCGTACGCAGTCACGTCCACTTGGTATCTGCAAAATTTCCTATATACCATAAATAACTGTACATAAATTAGAGATTTCCAATTATACCTACCCATTGTACATAAAGATTTGTTTTCCACTCGGCCTAGAGCCATTAATAAACTGAAAAATCCATAACCCAGAAAGTTTACCTATATAATAATATCACCGCCAGCTGTTTGGACCATTCCAATAAATCCAAAAGGACCTGAACAAATTTTCTGTTCTTTGCTTTGGTCTCCTTCACTTTTACGCCCCCCAAAAATAATGGATCGACTCCTTTTTCACGGTTAAAGCTCTAAGCTCGATTGCTAACGGTTATAGCTAAATCGATGTTGGCCTTTTAATGGAGGTACTAACGATTGACCAATATTTTAAAGCCTGAACTTGTCATGGATATTTCTCCTTTTATTTCGAACCTTAATTAGAGTATTGCTCTCCCAAGTTGATTTCATATGGTAATTACGAAAAAATACTTTTACAATACCTGTTCAGTGAAGAAACATCGTTAATTGAAAGCAGGATTGAGGGACTTCATGTGATCTAATATCACGAGATATATAATTTTTATATTTGAAATTAATTCCCTATATTTTTAAAATATATTGAAAATAATAACGAAAAAAACATATTGTAAGCTTATTAGAACATTATTGACATTTTGATTTGAAAATGATGACAAAACAGTCAAATCTATATTACTATTATAAAATTATAGTTGTCTGTTTGTTTGTTTGTTACGTCATCACGAAATAACTACTCAACTAATTTTACGTTATCTTTTTCTGTTGCAAAGCCAATAGTTTGACTTAAAATCTGGTATCCATTTTATCTCCGTACATTGTTAAAAAATATAGCGAAAAAATTACTATCATGTTCGGTAACAAATAATCTGTTAATTGGTTCCACCATATGCATCACATATTAGATACTTGCATCAGTTTAGCTTTATATATATTGTAATGGATTTAAACAGACATGAGATAGTACAAAAGTTTTGCAATTTGAATAATTAAATGATTGGGGAAATGTAAATAAAATGCATACATATCTAACAGAAAGGCAATTGCAGGAATCATTCAAAGGTAAAGTTAACCTAAAAATATAAACCATGTAAAAAGAATGTTTCAAAAGCAAATTGTTGAAAGGATAAAAGGTGGCATATAAAGTTAGATAATCTATCATGCAGATTGTAGTAGAATTTTGATACTTACATAAAAAAATCTAGGCAGAGAGTCACATTTAGGTCAAACAGCAAAAAGGTTAAATTCACTTATGAAAATCACAGTATAGGTTGTAAAACAAGTATAGATCACATATTAGGCAATGACAACACTGAATATAACACATTTAGATCAAAATTAAGTTTTAAATATATAAATTTTTTAAATAAAGTAGAGAATTGAAACGTCAGAATTGTAAAAACCGTTAAAAATTTGAAGGAATGATGGAACAGTAAAGAGATTTATACCTTTATGAAGAGCTTAGAGCATAGTTTATGAAAATTCAATAGTTCAAAAGATATTAAGTCTTAATTTCAGTAAAAACCAATTTTTTTTAAAGTACCTGTTAAATGACTGGTGACCAACAGGTTACAAGTGTCAAATCAAAATTTTTGAAAACATGAATTAAGTGATTTAGATAAAATTTATGAGAGTAAACGGTATTGAAATTCAAATTAAAATTTGTTTAGATTTTTGCATATGATTTAGAAGGAACATATTTGGAAATTAATAAAATAAATAAAAGCGGAAATGGAAATAGCAGGTGGCAAAATATATTACATAAATAGAAAATCTGACATTGAAAGGTCCTTTTTGTTTCCCGATCGTCGACCAGAGCAGTTAAAAATTTCGTTCCTGTAAAATTACGTTTCCATGACAACCAGATAAATGATCTGTGATATCATTGAAATAAGTGTTCCATGTCAGTTCTGACAAGAAATTAAGTTTGAAGTTAAAATTTTTGAAGTTTTTGGATCAACAATTTGAAATTAAAAAAAATAAATATTCCATAAAAGGAATTATTTGAAATCCATTGGATGGAGAGATAAAATCAATTTTTGTTGGAAGAATAGAGGTATTGGTACAGCAGTAAATAAATCAATTAAGCAGCAGAATTTAGTTTATAAAAAAAACAGAAATCAGGAAGTAGTATTCCAAAACCAAAAGTAAGGAAAAGGGAATTCAAGCCAGGCAACTGTGAGTTTTTGAAACATTATTTAATAAACAGATTATTGAAATCTAAAATCAATCAGTGATAGAAATAAAGGTTTTTAAAATTTAGTATAGTGAATATTTGTGTTTAGAGGATTGAAATATTTTTTGTAACAAATTGATAGAAATTTAATAATATTTAAGTACCCAGGAAATTTATTTTGTTGTAAAGGCAATATTATATCAGAATTGTTTTGTTGACAATCATTATAAATAAATTGTAATTTGATTGAGAATTTCAAAATTAATATAATTTCAAAATTTTTTAAAAAGTCGTAGTGTAACGAAGAAGAAAGAGAGACTTATAAGATAGGTATAGAATTCATTTATTTATTTAATATCTGTAACTTGAACCCAAGCGAAAAGGACCCTCAGATAATCATAAATTTGAAACTTCATATATTACAGCTAATTACAATATATATATATATATATATATATATATATATATATATATATATATATATATAAAATATATATGGAAGGTGAAACTTAGGGCGGATTTCACAAAACTTGAAAAAAATGTATATTAGGTGACCTCTACGTAGCTGCATATATACAATGGAATTGAAATTAGAAGAAAGTTATACGGAGCGGTTCGAAAAGGATATATTGAGTGGACCATAAACAATTGTATATACCAGGTGGCTGAAAGACCGGTGGAGTTGAATTATATTTATATAGTGTGGATAACAAAATGTTATATTGTTAGGATCATAAGTAGTTGCATATACAATATGGGTGGAATAAGGGTTGAATAGAATTATATTTATACAAGGTGGATAAAAAAATGTGTTATGTAAGCAGTTAGGATTTTGAATTTTCTTGAGCTTTTATTGTAGTTATGAAATGGGTTGAAAAAAAAATGTTAGAAGCAGTTGTTTATACAGGGTGGTTGAAATATAATATTGAGTGGAATTTTAGTTTATAGGGTGGTTAAAAAATTGTTTTATATCCACAAGTAGTTCGCAAGTTCACAAGCAGCATATTATAGGATGGTTGAAATATGTAGCAGAGTATAATTACAGTTATAACAGATGGGTTTAAAAGACATTATAGAGGAATGTTATAATCTACAAGCTGTTTTATATACCGGATAGATGAAATATAGGGTGGAATAGAATTCAAAGTATATAGGGTGGTGAAAAAATGTTATATTGTTTGCCCCATAAATAGTTGTAAATATTTATAAGGTTGTTGAGATCGGGGGCTTAGTAGAATTATAGTTTTGCAGGGTGGATTAAAAAATGTTAAAAAAATTTGTTATGTAAGGTTGCATCCTGCTATATGGATTACGTGAACTATGGGGCGAAGCAAAATTATATTTATATATTGTGTTTAATACAATGTTAGAAAAAGTTAGACATACAGGCCGGCTAAAATTATAGTTTACGAAGTGGCTCAAAACTTATCAGAAATAATTGTTATATAGCTTATAGGGTGGGGTAGAACTGGGTGAAATGTATTCGGGATTGGAAGATTTATAGTTATGTTAGGTGGTTCAAGAAAGTTAGAAAAAATTGTTATATTGTGTAGCCCATATGGTTCATAAGCTATTTCTGTTTGCAAAAAATTCTACATTGCAAATGCAGGTGAAATCGCGGATAACGGCTGGTACCATATATATGTCCTAATGGTTAATAATAGAACCGAAGAGGAAAACATGGTAAGAAGAATTATAAAACGGGGTAACATTAGATTAAGAAGAATTTAATCGACCAGGTGGACAATTAAAAGTGTTCACTGGAAGAAAACAGTAGAATTTAATTAATCCACTGATCGATGAATAACAATTTTTTTAACAGATGAAAAGTTAATGATTGTTGCTGGTTTTGTAAGGGGCTCGTACTAGAGATACTCCAATGTAATTCCGTATAATAGCACGGAGTGTTTGATAGATTTCACTCATCGATAGAAGGTAAGTTAATAAATGTTAAGCTAAGTACAGCAGGTTGAACACAGTCTCGTACACCATAGCCTGGAATAAACAGGAAGTCGAGGCTGATACAGAACCATTCGAAAGCACCTTAAGTGTTCAAAGAGTAGTTTGTTCACAGAATTTTATCAGTGGCATTATAAATACAGAACCTCAGAACAGTTTGTGACTCAGCACCCAATTACGTATAGTAAGCACTCCTCGTGTTTTGGACATAGAATTCGTGATGAATATGCCCAGTATAGTTTCTATAGAGTTCGGATGCCTAGAGGTCACCTACTTGTTCTTGTTCAAAATAGAAATGATTGCAGAGCGAATAACAAAGATACGGCGTTAACTAAACTAGAAATATCAATCATATGACAATAGTGTAAGTTGTTTCCGTTATGTATAAAATAGGACGTTATCAGAGAGGCTACAGAGTTTGGTATGCACATTTGAAGACAGCCAATGCCATACTGATCCTCTACCAGTACCGCAGAGCAGTAACCACTAGTGATGGGCATAATCGAATGATATTAATAATTATTACAACTCGAGTGATTTTAATAATCGAATGATCGCTCGAATGACTTATCATTCGGATGTTACGTTTATGATTATAACGATTCTCGCTTGTTTTATTCTCAGATTCGTAACACTTGCTACGTGTGAGCGGCTGCCCTGTTTGTGAACATTTAAATTTAGCTAAAATTATACTATTAAATATTTCCTAAATATTCAATTAATTTAAAATTTATTTGTGAAGAAACTGTCATTAATAATTCAAATAAAAGTATAACGTTCCTAAAACTACATTAACAGCGCTTTGAAATAATCGCACCGTACCCTGTAAATTCAGTATTTACATATTTCTTCTGTCCAATGAAATACGTAAATGAGCTACTGCATAAGAGCGAGAACCGAGAACGAACGCATCTATATGAAAGCCGAATGGCAGAAAAGCACTTCTCGATTATAAGTCGAATACAGCATCGCTCGGTCTGTGGTATCGCTCGTCCTCGCGCTTATAAATCGGTGAATGTTTCGAGTTAAATAATCGATTATTTTTCATTCGTTACTTCGATTCCATAATTTTCAAAATCGAAATTCGAATGAACCCATCACTAGTATCCTGGTGGGGAATCGGCGATGACAGCTGCAGTTTAGTCATCCAAGATGACATTAACAGTTAAAATAGCCATATGATATACGGCCCTGGTGCTCATCATCATGCTAGTGCAGACTGAAACAGAAGTAGAACTGAGGCTAACTAAACTTGCATCTGACATACATTTTTAGTGGCAAGTATCAAGGTTCACTCTTTACCGAATATGAATGTTATTAGAAAGCATAGATGCATTCATCTCTCAGTTGTCGATGTTTTCTAAAATCTATGTAGTGGAAAGTATTATAGTTTCGACCAGTGTTCTTACAGATCTTTTCAGAAATTTCTTCTGGGGGAAATGTTTTTCTGCTTTCCATCTTTGCTACAGATTTCATAACTTTATCGTGAGAAATGGATTCCGAACATTGGCTAGTTATCGTTGAAAAGTCGATCATAAAATTGCTGTCAGCTATTATTGAGCTCCCTGTGAGATGTTAATAACATATTTAAGATGAATCTTTTATATCTTTGTAAAGCTTAATATGGTTGGTTTGTTTGTTCTTGATTTCACTATGGCTCTTTCAAAATTTTTGACAGTGATTTGATTTCCGTGATGATTGTAGTTTAACTACATCAGTCTGCTAACTGATTTTTATATGTATTTGGTCGACTATTTGAAATTTCTAATATTGTTTCATTTAACATTTACAAGGTTTCATTACTAGTAGTGACGCTACTTATGTATGAGTGTCCACCTTATCATTACTTCTGACTTGACTTAACGGAAGGGCAACATTCATTACATTATTCTACCATGTTTTGTTTACAGTGAAAAATTTATTGTGTTGGTTAGAACTTGACAGCCGAATGACACTAAGATTGTTACCTCTTGAAAGGTATGAGTATGTTGACGTTGTTTGCGAAACAATTTTAGTGTTTGGTGCACCCTAAGAAGCTTCTGCTCTAATTACGTTAGAGATGCCAATGTCTAGTTTGTTTCCCTTAAGTTTGCTTTGTGTATATGAAGATCCCCTATTTGATTTCCCGGCGGGAGTCACTGGATAAACTATGGTTTTCTGGTCTGTAGTGATCTGTTGGGATTTCTATAGAACGTTTCATCTGTAACTGCGGCAGATAATCGTAGTAACAGAGACCTACAGTAAGACGATTAGTGATTTACTTGATCCGGCCACGTACCGCAAATTACAGAAAGATCTAACTTCGAGAATTCTTAAGAGAACTACTCTTTATTGGGTAGTCTATGTTCGGTAGCTCAGACAATTTCTTTGAAAGTAAGGTTCGTTTTACTTATTTTAAGGTTTTCGGTATTAATTCATGGATTTAATTTAATAAATTTGACAATTTATCAATTAGATATTTGATTTTTGTTTGAATAATTGATACTGCTTATTCGAGAACTAACAATATAATTTGAAGAATGATTAAAATATTAAGGAATAATTGATATTTTGGGTCCGATTCTTCCTAGAAGAGTTAAAAGTAAGAACAGAGGAAATGAAGAAATCTGAGGCCCTACCGCCAAGATAATATGCTTTACCTGAAGTCCATGAGCCTAGTGTTCCGCTTCGCCCCATTGTTAGCCCAACCGGCTCTCCAACCTATAGTATTGACTTAACTGAACAACTGAAACCTGATGTTGCAAAGACCAGCTCATACATTAGCGATTACAGCCATTTTACAGTAAAACTTAATCTCAATATACATTCTGGCGACATATTTGTGAGTGTCGAAGAAGTTTTTTTATATACCATGGTCGCGGCAAATGAAACAAATCCCAAACCATATTTGTACTATTGTATGTCCTAAGCACTACATATATTTATTGGGTGTTTTTTGAGATCAAAGCCTTTAACACTGCAATATACAAACCGGCATGTTGGTTTCGTTAGCATTTAAACGGCATTCAACTACGAATTCAATTCGCAATGGAGAAAGAAAGAGATGAACAAGTAGATATTTTGGTTTCAGAGCATAACCCTTGTACCCAGACCAATACCTCTAAGAGGATTTAAATCACCATGCTAGTCAAAAAAAGACTGTATCAAGGTTATTGTAGACCGGACATCCAGAATCTGTGAGCCACGGTATCAAAAAGATTTACTCTATTTAGATCGTATATTTGAGGCGAATGGTTACTCGGCCAATGAGACAAGTAGGTCCTTTAAATCAAGAACAAAATCTCATCCGAGAAAGGGTCAAGAATTACTTAAACGTCTGGGAAAACTTTCTCTCCAAAAATGAGATACACAACAGACAGTTTTGGAAAGCAGCTGAGGACAAATAAGGTTAAAACGGTTTTTAAACCCACGCAAGAAGTTCGCCACATACTCCGTTCTCCTGAAGACCTTAGTAAACCACTGCCAACATCAGGAGTCTGCACGATACCTTGTTCATGTGGTGCTGTATATTTTGGTAACACCCAGCGGAGTGTGAAAACTCGTATATCTGAACACAAACGAAATTGTACAAGTGGAAAAATCGGCTATCGCAGAGCTTGCATTACTTTCAGAAGACCAAAATACCACACCACAATACCAATATCATTAAAACTACACTTGCATCGTTTTAGATATGCAATTTACAAACTATGCTTCACAACGACGTATTCGCACACTTCACTCCTATATTATTACTGCGCAATACTCCTGCGCACAGGTTTCGAGACTAAAAACATTGCTGTCAACTGAGCGTTCTGATGGTTCATAAACGAATAGTTCTAAAGCTAGTGCCCGGTGAGGCTGTTGACTAAACCAACCGCTGGAGTTCGCCACTACACATCTCTTTTTGGGTACTCGAGATTCATTTACCCTTTCAAAATAAAATTTTGTTTTCGAACAAATAATATTTTATTTTGATAATTTTTCGAGTTTGTTTCACACACAATCTTAAAAAGGGGGTTATACACTGAGATGAATCAGACATTTTTATGTCATATATTCAAATCGTTGGAGTGTTATTCTCCGTTAGAAAATCAGTATGCATGTCTCCATAAATTGTGAGTAAACTATTAACCTATTATACAGTAATGTCAAGTTAATCGTATACGTGAGGTAACTTCCAAGGAAGGAAATCCGAAGGGTAAAGAGTAAAATAGTTATCATAGAATGGGTTATTAAATACAAAGTAGCCTTCCCATTAAACGTAATAGCATTAACTGTCTAATTTTTGAAATAAAACCACTATCACAGGAGCTCCATCTGGTGTAGTAAAAATCGTAATATTAATAACGATCTGAATATAATGCGATATTCATAAACCCATGGATAAGTAACCACATTTATGAAAATTGCGTCATAATTTTAGGGAGAAACCCTGGTTGTTAAGCAAATGTGGTTCGTAAAAACGATTAATTATGTTTTCAGAGATTTAATAACAAAACGCTGTCTGAAGGCTTTTAGCGTTATTAAGAAATCATTATCTCGTTTTGCAGCCACAGTGAATATAATTCAAGTCGAAAATTACAATTCGCAAATGTTTTATGTAATTCAGTTAGGGCTGCGAAAATGGAGTGCTCTACCCCAAATTCGCCGTTGCCTTTGACAATATTAATTGTTGTCTAGTATATTGCTTATTCATGTTGACCACAAATAGGCTGTGAAAGCGTACTTAGCTGTGAAATATTGCTTGTTCCATACATTTTTAAATTCATTTTAACACAATAAATTATATGTCTTGCTTTTTGTTTATTCTGGAACTAAATTTAGATAATATTGAGGGTAGTTGATACAAATTTAGCTTTATATTGAAACAAATTTTTACTCGAAGTTATATCGGGAAGATAAGAACTGTTGTAGGTTAAGAAATGTCCCTGGAATGCTTGAATAATAAAAAATATATATGTAGTTTGTGAAAAGTGGAGATAAGTTAAGTAACTGAAAATAAATTTGTAGTAACTGAGGGCAATTTTTTTAGTGTTGTCATTAAGTTTATAAAAGAGCCCCGATAGCTGAGTAACCAAAAAAGTCTGATTACACGATATAAATAGAAAATAGAATATAATGTTTTAATAATGGACTACACTGAAAACACTGACATCCATCAAAGCTACGCTTGCCAAATTATTTAAATATTCAACAAGGATGCCCCCAACATTACTAATTTTCAGGGGTACATACTCTTGGTGGGTTTTTCTTTTTAGTGCTTTAGAGGGTAGTTCGTTCTCAATGCCATGATTACGAATCTAATAATAAATGACACAAACTTATAAATTTAAACATTTTATTTTTTAATGTTCATGTTTATAAGTTACTTAATAAGAAGAAACATTTTGAATGATGAATAAAACTTTGAACGATATTAATATGTACTTTTAATTGATATTTTAGAAAATGTCATCAAGCCCTTAACCGTAGATTCCTTCATCAAACCCTATTAGTCCAATCAATGAAGGCAGAAAACGGTAATATTGAGTAATTTGTCTAAGTAGTACCGATTTGCCTAAATATTTGGATTTAATTTCTACTTACCCTCTACTTCACCCTTCTCGGGGGTGAAAAATATTATATGAAAAAAAGTCCGAGAATGAATAAATTATCTAATTTTAAGCAACCTTTGTTCTATAAGGAAAGTCAATTGTTTTCGAGTTAATCGCAAGTGAAAGTATCGATTTTTCAACTAAAGAAAACATGTTTTTATATGGTTTTTCGTAAATAACTTTAAATAGATGCATTTTAAAAAAAATATCGATTGAATCAAAAATGTAGCTTATAAAAGAGCAAAAAAAAATGTTTCTGTAGAACCAATACAGAGTTATAGCTTGTTGAAATATTGTTTTTATTTGTCAATACTCTCTTCGAGGTGTCATTCTTTGGTACGCAAGACAATATATATATATATATATATATATATATATATATATATATATATATATATATATATATATTGTTTCTGGTTAAAGAACCTTCATCAGTTGCTGTTGTTTCTGGTTAGAGAACCATCATCAGTTGCGCTTTCCACAATTGAATGTCCTCTCGAACACTTCTTTATGTATTTGATACACTTCGTTAAATTTGAAGACGCGAGATGTAAAGACCCACATCTAGGATTTTCCGAGCAACTACCACATAGAGGTTCCGAATCTGGAGCCGTTCCATGTAATTGCTGGTACAATATATATATATATATATATATATATATATATATATATATATATATTGTTTCTGGTTAGGGAACCCTCATCAGTTGCGCTTCCCACAATTGA
The DNA here is from genome assembly GCA_034190945.1 of Octodonta nipae. Classification (NCBI taxonomy): domain Eukaryota; kingdom Metazoa; phylum Arthropoda; class Insecta; order Coleoptera; family Chrysomelidae; genus Octodonta; species Octodonta nipae. Next base: position 26,867,102 of record CM067221.1, on the reverse strand, counting down.
ATGTCCTCTTGAACACTCCATTATGTATTTGATTTGGTTAAATTTGAAGACGCGAGATGTAAAGACCGACATCTAGGATTTTCGGGGAAACTAGCACATAGAGGTTCCGAATGTGGAGCCGTTCCATGTAATTGCTGTTACCCGTAATTCGTAGGTTATAATATCACGATGTTATATATATTGTCTTGCGTACAAAAGAATGACACCTAGAAGAGAGTATTCAATAATAAGTTGACCTGAAAATTTCATCGTGATATTCTAACCTAGAATTACAGGTAACAGTAATTACATGGAAGAGCTCCAGATTCGGAACATCTATGTGCTAGTTTTCCCGAAAATCCTAAATGTCGGTCTTGTCGTTCTTTACATCTCGCGTCTTCAAATCTATATATAAATAGGCTAAGACAAAACGATTAGGTACCATTTTCTCCTCTGTTTCTCAACCGATTTTCTTTATTTTTGTTTTGTTTAGTAGCTACTGACGACCTTCAGTGCAGAATGCTGATATTAATTTATAATAATGGTTCATTCATTAAATAAAATATAATAAAAATTCATTATTTACGTCATAATGTCAACGCCAAACAACTGAATGTGCCGTGTGCCGCGTGCCGCCACCGCCAGACTCAAAACATTGAGTAATTATATATAGAGGGACCAATGCTGTTTATACTTAGAGCATGTACTACTGGAAGTGGCATGCAAGAGTTGTTATTGTTTAGTGGTAAAGTAATCGTTGTATATTATAATTATACAGGGCGATTCCAGATATGTTCAAAATAATTTTTTTCGTAGGTGCAGTAGAATTATAACTAAAAATAATTATATAGGCCCATTAGCGGTTGAATTTACAGGGTTCTTGGTGAAGGTGCAGTAAATTACGGTTAACAGGGTGGTGCAAAGAATATTATACAGAGATGCATATACAGGGTGGCGGAAATGGAAATGCAACATTTCGTAATCCATAAGCAGTTGTATATATAGGGAAGATGAAATATAGGGTGAGAGGAATTATAAATATACAGGATGATGATAAAAAATGTTAGAAACGGAAATGATTTATAGAGTAGCCCACGAAGAGTTCCATATATATATGATGATTGAAATATAGGTCAGAGTAGAATTATAGTTAAAGAAGATAGTTAAAAATTTCATAAACAAAAAGGGTAAATACCATGGCTCATAGGCAGTGGCATATACAGAATGGTTTACAGGGTGGTTCAAAAATGTTAAAAAATATTATGCGTGGTCCATGAGCAGTTGCATATACAGGGTGATGGAAATATATAATGAGATGGAATTATTATAATGAGGATATTAATAAATGTTTGAGAATTGAGTGCAATTATAGCTATACCGACAGGTTAGAAAAAATAAATATGTATGGTAGCCCATTAGCGGTTGCTTTGTTGTCATATTAAATTAAGAATTACGAATTTGAACACAAATAAAGCCCTATGAATTATATCTGAAAAAACTTGAATTTCTTTACTTATTCGTAGAAGCGAGATGTAAGACCGACATCTAGGATTTTCGAGGAAACTATCACACAGAGGTACCGAATCTGGATCCGTTCCGTGTAATTGCTGTTCTCCCTAAAGTCATAGGATACGATACCGATACGATTTTCAGGTTACTTAACCTGCCAGAGATATTGACACAATTGGTCGAATTTCGACCACTGGGCGACAGCTAGTTTAATGAAATGTATCAAATACATAAAGAAGTGTTCGAGAGGACATTCAATTGTGGTAAGCGCAACTGATGAAGGTTCCCTAACCAGAAACAAAATATATTATATATATTTTGTCTTGCGTATAAAAGAATGACACCTCTAAGAGAGTATTCAATATCTCTGACAGGTGAAGTTAATCTGAAAATTTCATCGTGACATTCTAACCTAGAGGTTACGGGTTAGAGCAATTACATGGAACGGCTCCAGATTCGGAACCTCTATGTGCTAGTTTCCCCGAAAATCCTAGATGTCGGTCTTGTCGGTCTTTACATCTCGTGTCTTCAAATTTATTTGTCAAACCAAGAATTGAAAGGTTTATCTTGAAATAACTGATAAACAACGCATTTTTCCGGAAAATTTTATAAAAACTTTTTTTTAAAATTGGTGATTTGTGAAGTGGTAGCAATTAATTTCAACTGGGGTGGTATTTAGGGGGTAATTTGCACATTTTTTGTCAAAAAACGTTATTTATTTCAACTCGCTTAATTTTTTTGCTAGAGACTTATAAAAAATTATAAAAAACCAAATTAAAGTATTTTAGCACTTTAAAAAAGTGTTTATAAACTTTTAACGAAAAATGGATTATTTTTCAGTTATTTCACGATAAACCTTTCAATTTTTGTTTTTACTAATAGAAACAAAATTTCGACAAGCTATAGCTCCGTTTGTATTAGTTCTACAGAAACCATAAACTCAACATTTTTTTTGTTTTTTTTTATAAGCTATATTTTTGATCGAATAATGCATATTTTTAAAGTTATTTATCGAGATTTTCACTTGCGATTAACTCGAAAAGAATTACTTTCAGAAAAACTTTATCAAACAAAAGTTGATTAAAATTAGGTAATTTATTTATTACCGGACTTTTTTTATACAATATTTTTCACCCCTGGGAAAAAGCAACCCTCCACAAGGGGTCATCTTTCAAGCAGAGGGTAAGTTGTATTCAAATCCAAATTTTTAGGAAAATCGGCACTGCTTGGACAAATTACCCGGGAAAATGCTCATAGGCTGGACTATAACGTCAATCCGTGCGTTGTTCATAAAAGAAAATACTGTCTCAACTGGTGCTGTTGTCCCACGTAAGCAGCAGGCATACTAAAAATTCTTGATCAGATTGAGGCCTGCTATATGATTCTCCTTGAAGTGAGCATCAGCCTCAGCTATTTCCTTCACTTGAAATAATCACATATTTCATAGTCTCTTATTGCTTTCACTGTTCCCAAGTTGACTGCTAATACTCATTAGCAAGCACATGTTCATTAAACAGCTGGTCCTATTAATAATTTTAGCAGCAGTTTCGGTGTTTTCCTAATCATTTATTGATTGACCCATGCGTTGTTAAAACTATTCTCCCAAAGATCCAAGCATGCAGAGTATCTTTCATAAAAGCCACCAAAATTCTTCTTTCACATTTTTACGGACTTGTTCAACTAGATTCCTATACTCTTTTCGAAGTGTCACTCTTTTGTACGCAAGACAATATATACAATATATATTGTATCTGGTCAGGGAACCTTCATCAAGAATGTCCTCTCGAACATTTATTTATATATTTTATTTAGGGGTTACGGGAGAACAGCAATAACACAGAACGGTTCCAGATTCGGAACCTCTATGTTCTAGTTTTCCCGAAAATCCTAGATGTCGTTCTTTACATCTCTCGTCTACATAGATTACTATAGATGTTATTTGCGCCTATCGGGATACAGTTTAGAGCCTTTCTTTCTGTCAGGTTTCACCTGGGACCTTTATGACCTTCACAATTCAAAAGCTGTAGTGTTTTTCCATTCCTAGGATGACCTTAAAAGTACAAGCTGTCCGTGGACAAATAACAAAAAGTTCTTGCCCGTTCACTGAGTAATCAAGTTTTTATTATTGTTTATGAGATCAGGTCTTGGTCTAAAAGACCTTGAAAATTCTGTAAAATTACAGTGCAGTGAAATAAATGACAACGTTATTGACAGTTAAATATTTTTAGTTTTTTTGGTCATTTACAAATTAATTTTTACAGGGACATTAAGTAAACCGGCCAGGACACCGGGATTTTCTCTCAAAACCGGGACTGTCTAGATCAGACGGACGTATAGGCCCGTTGCCAACATTTAAAAGTGTTAAGTATTTGATGATTGTTTTCTAAATGATAATTGTGGCATCTCTGATTTTTATTTTTTCTGAGTTCTTTGGGAATAATACTACATAAATATGAAAGTCTGTATATTTCAAAAGTCCAAACGTTTCAAGGTTTAAGACAAATATCGTAATCACAGTTTGACATTACGATTACGATATTTTTCATTGCGAGTCCTCTTAATTTTTTATTTTTTTAATTTCTTATTCAATTTGTGTTGAAACTGAAAACGAGGTCTGATTTAGACCTTGAAACGTTTGGACTTTTGCAATATACAGACTTTCATGTTTATGTGATGTTATTCCCAAAGAACTCAGAAAAAATGAAAACCAGAGATGCCAAAATTATCATACACAAAACAACTAGAAATCAGCCATGGGACTGCTGTAACCAAAGGTTTTAGGGACTTAGAAGACTTATACAAGAAGCTTGCCCGAACCAAAAACATCTTGACACTCTTGTGCCGATGTCGAGAGATGAGGATTATTCCGAAATGATTATGATTTCGTCAACCTTACATGGGTGCAAGAATCCATAGCATATTGGAACGAGCAAGCTTCGCAGCCATCAGAGACAGAATTGAATTTCATCGTTTCAACAAATTTATATTTGATGATTATTCAAATGAGTACGCCATATTGATTAGGAAGTTAAATATAGTCGGGATTGCATAGCGTTTTGTTTTAATATTCTTTAAGGATATATTATTTATTAAAATAAATAAATTAGGTGGGCTTTATTCAATGTGGAAACTTTGTTATTTTGTCAATAACACTCTATTAATCTGAGTTACAATTTGAATTTTCCAAACGAAATGTGAAAATACAAATTGTCAACTACAATCACTTTATCCAAGATTTCCGCATAAATTTGTTGAAATATGTTAAGAACCTTCCCGAACATAGTGCAATACGGGTGAACTCTAGTTTTACGAACTCCATAGTCGTAGTTGGGACTTGAAATAGTGTTTTCGGGTACGAATTCATGTGTTCCGCTATTTAACCGGAGGCATTTTTAGCATGTTTCCACAAATTTATAGGAAAATCCGAGGTAGAGGAATTATTGCCTGAAATTTCTACATTCAGAATCCGCTAGTAAGTTCAATTGGGACAAATCAGGTTACTAGGGTGACGCCGACAAAATAATACTCAAAAATTTTGATTAGGTAATTATATAAAAGAGATTGATACTATAAATTTCTTGATCCGCCCATTTAAGGGAAACTGTTATTTTTGCTTTGTATTGAAAATTATAGGTTTTATATACCGTTTTGTTCTTCTCATTCTTTTCAAATGATCAATTTTTACATTTTTACTATTTAAAAAACTACCAATGTTTAGATTGAATTGGTTTATGTTTTAATCATTTATGGAATATCCGTTAAGCCAGGCTTGCGCAGAGAACGACTCCAGAGGCGGATACGGGCCTCGAGGTGAATGAATCCTTCTAACATTTTTGAATCTTACCAAATATGACACTTAAAATCTTAAACATATTTTGATTTTAATGTAATATAATTTTTATTAATATATAATAAACAAGAATGTATTGCTTTCTGAAGTTTTTGGGATCTTTTTGTTTCCTTTTGTGTTTTTTTGGGGAAATAACACCATATTTAAAAACAAAGGCGCTCTATTAGTTAATCCAAACCTTTCAAGGTTCTACTCTCACCTCATTGTCAATGGTATTACAACACAAATATATATTTGAAATTAATTTTTTATTTTTCTGACAATTTTGCTATTTCTTAGTAAAATGGTCCTTTGTAACTAACCATTAGGAATGAAGACATGTGAAAATGAACTAAAAACTGACTTCTTACACCTACATAAAAACATTTGTCATCATTTTAGTATAATTTTCCAAACAATGCTTTAACTGTGTCTATTCTAAATGCTGTAGCTATCTGCCAGTCAAATATCCTAGCTATCTACCATATACATGGGCGTACCGAGAAGGCGGGCACCCCGGACCTCAAAAATCTGCCGTGAGCCTACTAAGCTTCCAAAAAATTGCTGACTTGCCTCCCAAGCCAAAAAAAAATTTGATTTGCACCTTTTTCTAGGACAAATTAGTTCCTGCTTTGCTCCTACTTAAACCAAAAGCTTTTTACGCCCCTGATTACATCCTAATTAATGCAGGTACTAAAGTATCTTCATACCTCAGTTTCTCAAAATCCATCCAATGGTTTTTGCATGATGCGTGTGCAGACTTTCAGGCTCCATTTAAATGATTAAAATTGCAAACCCTCCCTTGTGCTGCAAATGCCCAGCGAAATACGCAATCCTCACGCGATAAAAAATAACCTAATGTGAAGGGAATTCATCCGATATTTCGTGGAATCGGCATTCGTCCAATACTTCGTGGAATCCGAAATATTGGTTTGTCGACCCGAGCCGGCGGCTGGCGCCAATGGAAAGTCATCGAATTTCATCGAATGTTCGAGAAACCTTCTGGAGAAATCCTAGAAAAAATATATAAATAGTGAGAGCTCGCGACAGGATTCATTCAGTATTTTGTCGCAGTTTAGTAAACGGCAAGTGTCCAAATAGTTGTGTGAATATAAATTATAGTGAATATAGATTATAGTGAGCTCAACTGTTTTTAAATAAATCCAAGAACCCGAACTGTAAATAAAAAAATTACAGTGGTGTCAGGTGTGGGGCGATGGACTACTTCAGTAAATGGACAGAAGCTTATGCCTTGCCGAATCAAGAAGCCTAGACCGTCGCTATTGTCCTTGTCAAGGAATGGATCAGCCGCTTTGGTGTGGCACTCAGACGAAGGTAGAAATTTCTAGGCTACTCTTTTCCAAGAAGTATGCAACTCTTCAAGATCAATAAAACACTGAAGATAGCATTACATCCGCAATCTGATGGAATGGATGATAAGGTTTGTCAAAGGTTGTCTCTAACCATTAAAGAGAGTGGGACTAGAATATTTACTTGTTTCTAATGGCATATTGTTCGTCTGTGCACGAGTCCGGTGAAGACTATGTCAGCCAGTTACGTCAAAAGATGAGCGACAACCATCCATCAAGGAGTCCGGTTAAATATCGAAAATGCCAGTGCCCGAATGAAGGAAGCATAAGACATCAAAGCCGAAGGCGGCGGATTCCAAATTGATGATAATGTTTGCCTGTAAAATCCGTCCGTAACGTCGTCATGGATATTCGCCAAAGCCACAAAGGTCTTGTGAGGGGCCTTACCAAATTGTGAAGAAGATCAACGAGGTTGTCTGCAGATTAAGGAAGCTAGCTCGGAGAAAACCAAGGGTTGTGCATTTCAACAGGTTATATCCTTAAGCCGGAAGTCATGGAGGCGAAGTTGATCAAGACCTAGTCCGCAGCATCCAACAACTCGATGACAAGATGACCTTCGAACAGTTTTTGCCACTGTACTAGGATGGGCAGTAATTGCATCACGATGTCACCAGAGACGAACCCCGAGACCTGTTTGAGGTGCCTATATAATATTCCCTAGCTCATTGTGTGACTAGAGATCTCCGGATGTCCAGGGGAATAGCCAAGGTGTTTGCAAAGTACGGCGAGTTTCAGAAGCTATGGGAGCAAGGCCCAGTGGTGGGGGAGGTCCTTCGTCTCGAAGATAAACAACCAGGGGATACCGGTACCAGTGAGATCTTGGTATCGAAAACATTCTCGCAGGACAAGCCAATATATAACGATCTTCGGAACTCTCTAGTTGAATTAAGAACTATGAAGATGGAGAAGAACCTGATGAAGTTGGCGGTCCCAAAGATAGCTTGTGGGTTGGGTGGCCTGAATTGGAGGGTGGTGATGGAATCGACATTCTTGTATGCTGTCTCAAAGTATGCAGCGTAGATTCGAAGACCATTGACTGTTAATTCCACCGAACGCCCCGTTGTCGAAATAGAGAGTTCTACAAATATCGCCGTAAAATGTAGGATTCTGGAACATTTCGGAGCGAAATGATCTTAAGGGGGTGGCAGTGTGACGGGAATTCATCCAATTATTCGTGGAATTGGCATTCGTCCGATATCTCGTGGAACCCGAAATACTGGTCCGTGGACCCGAGCCGGCAACTGGCGCCAATGGAAAGTTATCAAATTTCATCGAATGGGGGAGAAACCATTTAGAGAATTTAAAATACTTAGAGCTGGCGATAGTGTTCATTCAGTATTTTGTCGCAGTTTAGTAAACATCCGGTGTTCAAGATAAATTGTAAATAGGTGTGTCAATACAAACGCAGTGGAAATAAATTATAGTGAGTTCGAGTGTGTTCTTAAATATATCCAAGAACTCAAAGAGAAAATTAAAACATTACACTATATATTAACAGAAGACCTAAAGTACCTCCACATCAAATGTCATTACAATCCATCCAGTAGACAAACAAACAAAAATTCCAAAACTCGGTGTTTTGTATTCTAAATCTATGACTCTACTCGACCACCAAAATGTTCAAACAATATTTCATCTACAAGCACGGTTTTGCTAGAGTATTATTAACAGTACGGTTATATATAAAACCGGACTCCCGGCCCCTGTTGGATGTGATATTTGCTTCCTGGTCTGAGGTCTTCGAGTAGAACCGGAAACTAGTTGACAAGTAAAAATTAGCTGTTGGAATCTTATATTGTCTGAACTATAGCTACCCATCCGTCTTTATTTTTCTAAATACTGTACTTGTAATGTTTCTTGGTGTAGGGCTCTATTTTCAGTTACCTTTAACTGTTGGCTGATGTGTTCTTTTTTGTTCTCGGCAAAATTTTACAATTCCCACGTTTCAATTAGAACTTTACTTAAAAAAATGCTCTTAACATCCATGACAAAATTCATCTCCCCAATATTTTTTTATATAACAACCAAGAAACGCCTACTATTATATAATATCCACCCCAATAATCAGGCGTTTAATTTAGGTGACGGCAAAAAAAGCAATCATCCCGAATGTCTCAATTATCCAGGTGGTGTAGCTTCAAAACTTCAGAGACTGAACATTGGAGTAATATAAGGTACGTGAATTTTTGAAGAGATGGCATATGGAGATGAGCTTCGGGTAAATTGGTAGATTTGCATTCGAGTTCGGATGGAAATTTGCACACTTACCTCTGGAATTGAGTTCTAATGTGAATAGATTTAGTTATAGCTTAGAGAAAGGACCAGGCAATGCGGAATATCAGAAGTTATTGTTATTGTACCTGAACTGCCGGTGAGAAACATTAAATTTTCGAGATAGTTTCAAGTTTTGTTTAAAGGGAAAAATAAAAAATATTTTTAATTAAGGGAAATACTTATATTTTCAACATCAATTAAAGTGATTTCAATGTTGCAAGAGAACTTAACAGGTTTGATATAAAAAAACAATATGTAAATAGAGTCACATTAAAAAGAATTTGGGAAATGAAATCTAAGCATACCACTTTTTATCTTGGGACTAGATTTAGGCAGTTACGAGCAATTAATAATTATCGTATTACTTGTATAAAGCATTTATGTAACAATGGTCGGTACTATTTGGTAGTTACCTAAATTTGCTTTTCAAAGTTGTTTAAGTGGTATCCAAAATAGCTTGTTCTAAATAACTTATTGACCTAAGAATTATCCTGTTTAATGGTATTTGATAAAGAGATGTAGGTCAACATTTTGTTCAATTGGTGAAGTTGGTATCAACACAAGTGGAATGTCTTCGATGGGACATTCCATAGAGAATATCCAAAAAAATGTATGAATTAGATGTTGCGGTTTTAGTTCAATGCTGGTTCAATGCAAGTATATATATAATTGACGAAGGACCTTTAGCGGAACAATCAATAAACACGTGCCGTCACATAAACGAATCATCAAATAAAAGTTATCACTAACCTTTAAGTCGAAGCTCTGGTGTTTTCTTGGTTCTTCTTTCTTCAAAGGCTAGCCCCGTGAACAGTTTTTTAGAGCTTCTTCTGGACAACACGTTACACAAAAAATAGCGACGTAATGTTCATTGATTGAGCATACAAATGCGGGTTTAACAACAAATGATGCGCTTTTGTAAACACAAAAGAAACAAAATGAAAGCGGTTTAGCGGTCGTTACGAACGAAGCTACTAACTCGCGGAATCGTAACGCAAAAAACAACAATAAGCGCCATCTCTTCAGACGGGATCAAAGCGTGACCGAATAGTTCGGAGCACAATTCTTCCAAGCGTCCAAATAGCTCGCGATTTGAAACACGAATGTCAATACTGTCTATATTTTACACACAAAAAACATTTAAAGTTAGCATTAGCGCGACGGAAAGTTTTAGAAAATGTGCAGAAGTTTAAAAATCAGTGAAGTAATTCAATCAAATTGAAAACAATACACTAAACAAATTGCGGGAACGCACCATTCCGCAAGCCTTGAATTACTTAATTCAAAACTAAGGGTCCACTGGCAGTGGACAAAGCTTTACAAGGGGTCGCTTCAAAGTACCACTTGCAGTTCTAACTGTAGCAACGCGTACAACACCATCACCTCCAGGATGTACGTCAATAATGCGCCCTAATGGCCAATTCAAAGCAGGTGAAGTGTCTTGCTTCAAAATAACAAGAGTACCTGGCTTAACAACCTCCGAGGGATCAGTCCATTTACTCCGTTGATGAAGAGTATGTAAATATTCTTGCGACCAACGTTTCCAGAATGCCTGATGCGAACGACTCAGTAACTGCCATCTGTTGAGATGATTAGATGGGACAGATAAGAAATCAGATTCAGGAGGTGCTGGTAAAGGTTCCATGGTAAGAAACATTCCAGAGCTCAAGGCGGTAAGATCCGATGGATCGTTGCTACAAGGGGTTATAGGTCGCGAGTTTAAAACTGCTTCGACCTGTGCAAATACAGTAGAAAGTTCTTCGTAGGTTAGGATTTGATCTCCAACGACACGTCTTAAGTGAGCTACGAATTACTTTCTTTCCGGATAGAATCCAAAATCGTTTGCTGCAAAAGAAATTGAACGGTTTGGATTCGTGCGTGAAGATTGGTGACATGACAATCTTCGACAATTAGATTAGTCAAACGACTTTTACTTGGTAGCAGTGCGGGAAATTTAGTGTCAAACGGCAATGGAGCATTACCCAATCTACTACCAACTCTAAGAGTTCCCTGTTCATCAAGAAAGGGCGAAAGTTTACGAAGCGATTTGGGCAAAAGTTTTCGTTCTCGAAGAAGGAAAATCTCTTTAGAAAAATATTGATCTTGAACATAGCGAACAATGCGAAGCTGAGCCTGTTATAACTCAGCCGCCAAAAATGATCCAGTGCCCCTACGGTCTGGATTGCGGGCGTTATCAACAAAGTGACAAATATGAGCTATAATGCGGGTAATGCGATTAATAGAAGAATGTTGAAGCGCCACTATACGGGCTTCAGTCATAACTAGCGGTGACATGCTTGAGTCTGAGCAAGCATGTGGCAAACAAGCGGTAATCAACAATTGTGGGCCTTTCCACCAAAGTGTATTGCCTAACAACTCTGATGGCAAAGTGCGACGGGAACCCAAGTCAGCGGGGTTATCACAAGATTGAATGTAAAACCAATGAGAAGAAGGAAATTTTTCGGAATGTAAGCGACTCGATTACTGACAAATGTCTTCCAACGGTGCTGGGAAGAACTAAGCCATGAAAGGACTACCGTGGAATCTGACCAGCAACGAATTACCTTGAACAACAAACGACTATCGAATTGCTCATAAACATAATGAGCCAACTTAGCGGTAAGAACTGAAGCACACAGTTCCAATCTGGGAAGTGACAAAGTTTTCAAAGGGGCAACTTTCGATTTAGACAACACAAAAAAACTTTGACGAAATCCAGATGCGGTTTTGAACACAAAATAAGCAACAGCGGCATAACCTTTCTCAGAAGCATCACCAAATGTGTGAAGTTCACAACTAGAAAAGTTTTCTATAGCAAGCAGGCGAGGCAAAACGAAATTGTGCAAGGTCAACAAAATAGCGATAATGTCTTGCTGCAATTTGGGACCGATAAATAAACAATCATTCAAAGATAACCGATGAGGTATCTTAGCGGATGCATTAAACACTACACGAAGTTTGGTTGTGCTACTATCAGGTTTCAAAACACAATGATGCGGTATGTAGTAACAATCAGAAGCAGTAGATGGATCAGGAACCAACTCCATATGATCCAGCTCCAAATACTTTTTGAGGAAATCACAATATTGTTTGTAGAGATCTGGTTGCTGTAGAAGACGTCTTTCTAAAGAGTAGAAACGTTGTACCGCGGGATTATACATTCCATCAAAAGCAGGAAGTGTATTTCGAAAAGGAAGAGGCACAACGAATCTACCTGAATCCAATCTCCTGCATCCCTCGGAAAATATTTTTTTGCAGATAAGATCATCAGGGGACTGAACCAGTGCGGTAGGAACATCTTCAATTGTCCAGAACCTTTGGAGTGAATCATCTAATGATACTACATCTTCAATTTTACAAAAAAGCGAAGTTGGGTTTATGGCCGACTGAGAGTAAGAGTTAACAGAACTCGAAGACACTCTACCCATAAGGATGTAACCAAACACAGTGTTAATAGCATCAGGAACACCTTCCTTTCCCAGAAGGCGTCCATCCAACAAAATTTCAGAAAATATATCAGCACCTAACAAAAGGTCAATAGCGCCTGGGCTATTGAAACCAGGATCAGCAAGTTTCAAATTGGTTAGATATGCCATATTAGCCATGTTAATGGGTGCAACAGGCATATCATTGCAAATGCGGGGTAAAACAATAGTATCAACAACAAAATTGCACTCACGCTTTACTATAGAGCGAAGAGAAAGGGTAAGAGAGCCCTCAGCAGAGGGACTCTGCATAGAACCTAGCCCGTTGACTTGAATCGAAGCGGGCATAGGTCGGAAGCCAAGGCGTTTCACAGCCTTGCTCGCAATGAATGATGTCATGCTACCAGACTTTAGCAGACATCGCAAAGTTTGATAAGAACCGTGCTTATCTAATACCTCAATTAAAGTGGTAGATAACAACACATTTGAATTGTATGACAAAAGTGAACTATGACAAGAAGTCTGCGGTAGAGAAGTTTCGGGACTTTCAACATTATTAATGGTACTGGATCCACCAGATTTGGAAGCCAGGTTTGCGGGGGGAGCACTAGATTCAGACCGAATGCCTGAATCACCACGATTTACAAAATGAAGCAATGTGTGATGGCGTTGTTTGCAGTTGCGGCAAGTGGATAAAGATTTACAGCGATTCGACTGAAAGTCTAAAATCTTTAACAAACTTAAACCGCGCGGATACTGATTTGTTCAAGAATTCAGAACATTTGTAAATCGCATGATCGGATTTACAAACTAAACAATTTCTATTCTTAGTGACAAACAAAGATGTAGTGAAACGGGAAGAATGTTGCTTTGAATTCAATGGTAACTTTTTGTCAACACTTCGCTTTGCCTTGCGGGATAACTCAACATGTTCAAAGGCATCGCAATGCTTCGATAAAAAATCAACAACTTTCGAGCGGATCGGAAAGTCATCGTGAGCGGTCACAGTACCATGGTAAAGTTCAAATTTAGCGGCTAAATTCTTAGGAAATCGTTTCAACATCATCTGAACGATACAAAAATCCCACTGATTTACTGGTAAACCCAAATTCTTCAGTGCTTCCAAATTATCACTGAAGTCATCCAATAACTTCCGAACCTCTGAATGGCTATCTGAAGTTAGTTCTAAAGCTGACCAATGAGACAACGCGATTAAACGAGTTCGCTTGAATTTTTTCAAAAGTGTTTCATAAGCACTCACGTAATTTTTTTGTGTTAGTTTAAAATTTCTAATAGCCTCAAAAGCAGGCCCTTTTAAAGCTAACTGCAAATATTTGAACTTCTGCATAGCACTGAGTTTTTCATTATTTTGAATTAATGAATCAAACAAATCAATAAAAGTACCAAATTCCAATATGTCTCCACTAAATGAAGGCAAATCAATTCGCGGCAAAGCAACACCTTCCTGTTCCCGAGCTATATTTTGTGGCGTAGAATTCTGAACAAATTTCAGTTTAGCAAAAATAGACCTAATTGAATAAAACAATTTTTCAAATTTATTGCGAATGTCATCCTTAAAGTCAAAATCATCGTTTGCATCAGAAATTAATCCAACAATGGAATTGTGATATTTAAAAAATTCGGAATGGATTGAATCAACCATATCAATCATGCTAAAAAACAATTCAACGTCGTCACCTCTTAAGGCTTTCTCGGCAGCAAAATAAATATCTTCTAATCTTTTAAACTCCGATTGTCGATGATTTTTAAATTTAAGTAAATTTTCAGCGGTTTTTGACATCTAAACAATAAATCAAAATCACTGTAACGCCACTGAACTAATCTAACACGATAGAACGAAAACAAAATACTATTAAAAAAATCTACAATTTTTTACTGTTGAAGTCGAAAGTACGAATTATCTAACCCAATGTCAAATAAATTCAAAACAATTTAGCAAAATAATCAAACAAACAAAACGATCTCTTGTAAGGTTTTTAACGCTACAAAAAAGATGCATTTTATTTCCAACGGAATGAGTGAATATCCCGAACTTGCTTTCTCTTCTAACAAATAAAGAAACGAAAATTCAATGCGGTTTTCAACAATAATTGCAACGAAAAATCAATGGTTTTTTTGATCGTTAAACTTTGCACGAAATTAACTCAAATGTATCCGGCCCGGAGTTGGACCAAATTATGTAATTTATTCGATAATTTTTGCACTAAATTAACTCAAATTGCATCCGGCTCGAAGTTGGACCAAACTATGTAATTTATTCGATAATCTTTGCACTAAATTAACTCAAATTGCATCCGGCTCGAACTTGGACCAAATTATGGAATGTCTTCGATGGCACATTCTATAGAGGATATCCAAAAAAATTTATGAATTAGATGTTGCGGTTTTAGTTCAATGCTGGTTCAATGCAAGTATATATATAATTGACGAAGGACCTTTAGCGGAACAATCAATAAACACGTGCCGTCACATAAACGAATCACCAAATAAATGTTATCACTAACCTTTAAGTCGAAGCTCTGGTGTTTTCTTGGTTCTTCTTTCTTCAGAGGCTAGCCCCGTGAACAGTTTTTTAGAGCTTCTTCTGGACAACACGTTACACAAAAAATAGCGACGTAATGTTCATTGATTGAGCATACAAAAAATGCGGGTTTAACAACAAATGATGCGCTTTTGTAAACACAAAAGAAACAAAATGAAAGCGGTTTAGCGGTTACGAACGAAGCTACTAACTCGCGGAATCGTAATGCAAAAAACAACAATAAGAGCCGTCTCTTCAGGCGGGATCAAAGCGTGACCGAATAGTTCGGAGCACCATTCTCCCAAGCGTCCAAATAGCTCGGGATTCGAAACACGAATGTCAATACTGTCTATATTTTACACGCAAAAAACATTTAAAATTAGCATTAGCGCAACGGAAAGTTTTATAAAAGGTGCTGAAGTTTAAAAATCAATGAAGTAATTCTATCAAATTGAAAACAATACACTAAACAAATTGCGGGAACGCACCAACAATAGTTAACATTTAACATAATTACATTATAAACAAAAAATACACTAAAATCAATTGTATCGAAATACAAATAAAAAAACATAAGTATAAACTCAAACAGTTGCGTTTGTGAAAATCTTGAGAATCTAACTAATTTTATATTGGAAGAAACATCTAGGCCTCTTAAATGTAAGAATAAATAGATAAACATAAAAAACCGTGCGCAACCAATCACTAGTTTCTAAAATGTATACTTTTTTTATCTGATTTAAGGTTCTTCAATTCTGTTGATTATTTTAGCGTATTCTTATCTCTATCTCTCTCTTTCTTCCTTTCTATATTGTATTTTTTGTATATATTCCACATATTTTATTATTTGGATGGACCACTTTCTATAAGTATTACTCCAATTCACCCTATATTGCCACCACCCCTGTATATGTTTGTGTGTACTGGTCACCCCATATAAATCATTTATCTATCATTTTTCTATTGTTTAAATCACACTATGTACCTACAATTTTACTTCACCCCATATGTCAAGTATAAGCAACTTCCACTATATAACATTTTTTTAACCACCCTGTATAACTATAATTTCACACCACTTTATATTTCAATCATCTTGTATAATGTATAATGCTTCTAAGATTTTTTAATCGTCCGCCCTACAACTCAAATATCCACTACTTATATGCCACCCATTACAACATTTCTTTGAGCCACCCTGTACAAATTTTGTTCTATTCCACCTAATGTTTCAACTTTCAACCATCAGATATATGCAACTGCTTATGTACCACCTAATATCACATTTACTTGGAAGATTTTTTGAACTGACATATTTAGCTGAAATTTTATTTCACCCTACATTTCAACTGCGCACATTGCTTGCTGCTTGAATGCAGGCACATACAAATCTACCGCCGTATACTGTAAAGAAAAGATCGCTCATTTAACAATTTTTTTCGATACATTTCACTCGACTTTTAGCCCCGTAGAATGAAAACCGTTACAAACACCTTAACATCTAAGCTATATATTTATTATAATTATATTAAAACACTAACCTCTCTGGTAATTTTCACAAATTTATTTTTTTCTTGACAATTGTTTCGCTCTGATGACAGGCTTCGTCAGAATTAAATATTAAACTAAATGCTAAACATCTGAATATATTATATAGTGTTGTAAGATAATAATGAGTATATAGGTAGAAAGCATAATATGTTTACTGTATAATATTAGTGAATGTAAATATTATTAGTATAATTTTGAATTTTGTATTATGTAAGTATATTAAGATTAAGTAACGGAGACATATTTGTATCAGTTTGGTCATTTAAAAAATGTGGTGAATTTTTGTTTTTATTGATCTCAAGTGATTCTAAGAGAGTTAATTTTTTATTTTTTGGTCTAGATGTAAAATTTCGAAAGTAGTTTCAGGAATATGATTTTCATTTAATAAATGGTCGGCAAATGTAGATATGTTGTATTTCTGATTTTGATACGCTTTTAAATGTTCAGACCATCTTGTTTTAAATGACCTTCCTGTGTGACCGATGTAAAATTTTGGCAACTACCACATGTTAACTTATAGACTCCAGAGTTTTCATACTTATTAATTTTATCTTTATTATTTTTTATGTGTTTGGCTAAATTATTGTCGGTTTTAAAGGCTGTTTGAATATTTCTGTTTAGTAGAAATTGAGAATTTTTTTTAGATGGAGAACCTATAAATGTAATGGATTGGTGAAATTTTGCGTTAGAGTTGTGAGAGGAAGGATATACTTGTTCTATAGCTTTTTTCTTTAATTTTCTGGATAATATGTTATCAATGATTTGAGAGTTGTAACCATTATTGATAGCAATGAGTTTTATCCTCTTGAGTTCATTGTCAAAGTTAGGTTTAGATAACGGGACAGTTACTAATCTGTGTACCATGGAGTGATATGCTGCAAGTTTGTGTTGGATTGGATGACATGAAGTATTGTGAATAGTGAGGTCTGTATGTGACTTTTTATGATATATCAAAAAATTGTGTTTATTATCAGATACTTTTATAGTTAAATCTAGAAAATCTATTGTGTTGTTTCTTTCTGTTTCTAGTGTAAATTGAATATTGTGGTGGAGTTGCTTTATGTAATTATGTAGTAATTGTAATTGTCTCTGTGTACCAGTAAAACAAGTGAAAACATCATCAACGTATCGGTACAAATATAAGAATTTGTTACTCAAATCATGATTAAATATTAGAGATTCTAGGTTGTCCATTTCAGCCAAAAGAGGACTTAATGGGTTTCCCATAATTAAACCTTGAGTGCTACTGTAAATGAAAATCATATTCCTCAAACTACTTTCGAAATTTTACATCTAGAACAAAAAAGTAAAAAATTAACTCTGTTAGAATCACTTGAGATCAATAAAAACAAAAATTCACCATATTTTTTAAATGACCAAACTGATACAAATATGTCTCCTTTACTTAATCTTAATATACTTACATAATACAAAATTCAAAATTATATTAATAATATTTACCGTCACTAATATTATACAGTAAACATATTGTGCTTTCTACCTATATACTCATTATTATCTTACAACACTACATAATATATTTAGATTTAGCATTTAGTTTAATATTTAATTCTGACGGAGCCTGTCATCAGAGCGAAACAACTGCCAAGAAAATAATAAATTTGTGAAAATTAACACAGTGGTTAGTGTTTTAATATAATTAAAAAATGAATTTTCACCAAGGAATGACCGAAACAATCATCACTATATATTTGTGACGAAAATTTGACAATTACATTAATTTTTACCGTATTGGTACATATTTTTCTGATTTTCTGAAAAACGGTATATTTTGCGTAATAGAAAATTATACGGAATCAAGCTGGAATATCTCGTTGTAGAATAGAATTTAACAAACTAATTATTTGTAATAAATGAAGACGATTGTACCTATTCATTGGCACCTGGTTCTCAGTAATTGAGCATGAAATTAATATTGTCCATTTGTTTTGGATATTTCATAAGGTTTTTCCTAGGTTCTCCCTTACTTTAATGGGATCATTGAAACATCAAATTAGTTTTGCAGTTATATCATTGTAAACCCCTTAGGCCTCATTCGCACGAGGGCTTTTTTAACGGGCGTTAAAAAGCGCCGCCGCATTTTTATCGAGCACTGTTCGATTTTTGACGTTGAGCGTTGGACGTTAAATCGAATTGAGTCTAAGTAAGTCCGTGGGTTTCTTCTGACGAGAATTAAAAAGCGCTGGCTCAGCACTAGAAGAAACTTACCTACGGAAAATTATTGTAATTATTAAATATTAATGCAAGTGCCCTGTAGTTATTACATAACTAACACCATTAACTGAAACTAATTAATAAAAGCATTGTTTTTTGTATTGTCTATGGAGGGTTGAGTAATGCTGTATGAGATTACTATAAATAGAATGAATTTGGCGTACAACAGTAGTTTTTTAAAATACATTGCACACCTGACGAAGCCATAATATGGTGATACACGTGTAGTGTAAAACATTTGTTATGTGAAAATTTATGAATTATTTAGTTTGTTATTTAGTTTATTACTAGACTAATAAAATACATTCTACTCAGAGAAAGGTGAACAACGAACCAGAAACACCAACTCTGTAAAAGAACAATTCTCAAAAGAAATATGTAATAGTAACACAAGAATGTTTAAATAAATAATTTTTATTTACATCTAATTCATCATCTATTTATTGATAAGTATAACGATAATACAAATATACATTATTAAAAAATTACAACAAAATAACAACTATAAAATCACTCAGTTTTATAAAAAGTCAAAACTGGTGCAAACACTTATTAATTTATATCACAATTAACACACTATTAACTCATCACTTGCAGAGATTACACAAAGCAGAGACAACCGTTCACAAAAAAAGTTCACATAACAGAATTTATAGATTATATTATTTAATTAAACCATTCTTCTCACTTTTTCAGCCAATTTCACATATAAATGTAGGATTTGTACATACAAATTCGTTGATAATTACTAACTTCATGACATGCCCTGATGTCACACTTGCACCATTCTGGCCATTTCTTGAACTTCTTATTTGAAAGTGCCAGCTGGACACTTTTTCAGTTTAATTTCCATATAAGTTTGTCCTCCCTAGCTTCACACTCCATAGTATACTCTTAAATTTATCTCAATGTCACTGTCAATCTATACAGCGCTGATATCGCAAATCTCATGTTGGTGTCTTGAACAGTTATTTTAGGGCTCGCGATTTCTAATAAATTATTGAATGTGCTACCAGGCATTGGAAAATAGTTTTAAAACTTATCAGTATAAAGCCTCAAATCTTCATAAGGCGAAATAACCTTCTCTTTTACATCATTTATTCATAATAAGCCACCACATAGCAGCGAATCAGCGATTTTTTAGCGTTATTACAAATATTGCGAGCGGTAAAATAGCACCGTCGGATTTTAAAGTGACGCTTTTTAAACTCTCGTGTGAGTGAGGCCTTAATCTTTTGAATTAGATTTAATTGACATTACATTTTCAACGAGCTCAGATCTAGATTCTGAAACGTTTGGAATTCTTAAATATACCGTTCTTAATTCCAAGTGTAGTTTTTTTTGTTCAAAAATCGTAAAAAAGCCACATTAATTTATTAAACGGGGGCCCTTATTCACACATATGAACATAGATGAGCAAACGAATGAATTAAATAACTTGAAATTTCATTTGTTTCCACATCGACACCGACGCCACACACTACCTTGATCTTGAAATACCCATAGAATTCAGATCACTGTGTAAGAAACAGAGACCAGGTAAAATACGTTTTGAGTTTTTTCTCTTACACAATGTCAATAATATATAGAAAATAAACGAATATAAGATCCAATTAATATAGAAAACCTGCACAAAACTTGATTTTCTAATAAAAACCCCAATTCTCTCTTTGCGATATTTTGCTACACAGTGGTTCGATCTTGAAATGCCCTTCCAATTCAGTTCTCTGTATAAGAAACAGGTACCAGGTAATATATTAAGCGTCTCTTCTTTCATAGAAAATCAATAATATATAGAAAATAAAGTAATATACACTACCTGCACAAAATTTGCTGTTCGTTCTAATAAAAACTCCCATAGTTTTGCGATACATTAAGTTAGAGACAGGCAAACGTCAGACATCAGAAAGAACACCATTAAATTTATGTATTGACTAGCTTCATATTATCATGAAAACATCATACATTAAGATTTTTGAATAACAATTTTATAGAAAATCAATAATAAATAGGACACAAATCAATATAACATCGAAGTAATATAGAATACGTACACAAAATTTGCTTTTCCTTCTAATAAACACTTCAATTATCTTATTGTGATAAGTCTTATACGTCACAAATTAAAATTAATACCACACAAAAAGGCAACTTGGCATTAAACTTTCATATTATCAGCAAATATAGACTTATAGAAGGATACACATTAAGCAAAACATGTCCGTTGTAATAAACAAACTACTCAAGCTTTTAAATTCTCCAAAGACAAGTGGTTTAGAGTCTAAGACGCTCAAGTTCTCGGGTTCGAAACCGAGAACAATTATACTTTTTTTAAATATTGTATTATTAATTAATTTTATGTACTATTTTCAATTGACCTAAAATGAGTAAAATTCATTTTAATATTACATAGAATAAGAACAAAAATTTTTAAATTGTTGCTACAGTTGAATATATAGGTTGGTGCGTTCCCGCAATTTGTTTAGTGTATTGTTTTCAATTTGATTGAATTACTTCATTGATTTTTAAACTTCTGCACCTTTTCTAAAACTTTCCGTCGCGCTAATGCTAATTGTAAGTGTTTTTTTGCGTGTGAAATATAGACAGTATTGACATTCGTGTTTTGGATCCCTTGCTTTTTGGACGCTTGGGAGGTTCGTGTAATGTACTCCGAACTTTTCGGTGGCTTTGATCCCGTCTGAAGAGACGGCGCTTATTGTTGTTATAGTGTTACGAGTCCGCGAGTTCTTAGCTCCGTTCGTAAAAACCGCTAAACCGCTTTCATTTTGTTTCTTTTGTGTTTACAAAAGCGCATCATTTGTTGTTAAACCCGCATTTTTGTTTGCTCAATCAATGAACATTACGTCGCTATTTTTTGTGTAACGTGTTGTCCAGACGAAGTTCTAAGAAACTGTTCCTGCTGTTACGGGGCTAGCCTCTGAAGAAAGAACACCCAAGAAAACACCAGAGCTTCCGGACGTAAAAGGTTAGTGATAACTTTTATTTGGTGATTCGTTTATGTGACGGCACGTGTTTATTGATTGTTCCTTCGTCAATTATATACTTGCATTGAACCAGCATTGAACTAAAACCGCAACATCTAATTCATAATTTTTTTTTGGATATTATATGTAATGTTCATCGAAGACATTCCATAGGTTTTGTATAAATGATGTGTTTGTAATGATTTTAGTGCAGAAAACCAATTTTTCTTTTACATCTTGTTTTCAAATAATTATTCATATGAACAAAACTATTTACAAACACTTACTCAATATATAAACTTATATTTCTTTGCAGAATTAAGAATTAAATTAGGATTAATACTTGACAAAATAGTGACAATTATTTTAATACACCTGATATTTATATCCATTACTAAGAGTGACACAAATAAAGAAAAATAGAGAATTGAGATAACGAGAAAAACGAAATATATTTCATAGGAAGCTTTCGCTTCCATCGTTCAGTCTCAAATAACTGCCGCTCTGTTTTTACTTTAATTGATATATGTCTTTTACAATTGTTACGCTGTATACATAGGATAACTAGGTATTATTCGGGTGGTGAACAACAAAGTGAAAATTAAAGGAGGGCGGTTTTTTTTTGGATTTGAAATTAATGACATTTCGACTTGAATGGAAAATTGAAATAACAATAAAATAACCAGCATGTTCTTTCGACAATCAATCAATTTACTAAATACTAGTTTATAAAATCCCAATACAACATCATAAGTATAAATCCTCTTCCGAATTAGTATGCTAGACATTCTCAGATGTTATTATGATTTCAAAACATCCACATGTTATTTCTTGGCTATATAAAACATCTAATATCCGGAGCCTAATTTAGTTCCTCAATTACAAGTATTGCTTCTGTATTACAACTGTAATAACATCTATTTAATATTCTCCACTTGCAACTAATGGAATGGATTTTGTGAAATCAATTACACCTGCAGTTATTAGAACGAGCCGACTTTTAGAGAAATAAGACAACATTTAGCCAGAGATGTAGGTGTAAGAGATTGGTAGGTTTTATAACTACTAGAAACTTGTGTGGATACAGTTGGAATGAATGAAATGTATGAAACTCTGTTATCTTTAACTTAAAAAAATATTTAACAATTGGGAGTTAAGTTTAGCAAAGGCGACTTAAAGTAAATACAAAATAATGACTGAAAAGCAAGAGGTAGTAATTTTCTGGAACAATAGTGGCTTCGACTGATGCTTAGGGAGTAGGCAGACCGCGCCACCGAGTTCGATCTACTAACTGCTTTCAACTGTTTATTGAAGTTTGGGAAGTAGGCAGGACCCTAAACATGAAATATTTCATACAACTAAACATGGAACAGTATGCAGTGAAATCCTAAAATAACCGATAAATTAATTTTCTACTTAATTATGAATGTAAATGAAAAATCCTGAAAGAGGTAGATTTATATATATGGAATTACACTTTTGAATAAAATTATTTACCTGCGCATTCAATTGTGTTCAAAAGAGTTTTTAATTCTCTAGTCAGCAATAAAGGAGTTTTTGAGTTTTGGACGTGGATACTTAACAAATTAGTAATTATTTTACGTAAACAAGTAGCCCATGAGTCATATACATGCCGCGACTTACCAGTCTAGTAATTATACTCATTCGTGACATTTAAGTTATATTAAAAATTTATTTTAGTACGCAAGACATCGTTAATAATTTTTAGTTATTAATCGTTTATTTAGAAATTGCTAAACATGAATTTTAATTGTTTTAAAATTAATCTTTCTGAAACCCAAAGAATTGAGAGTGGTTATAAAACAAGAACGCAATCAGAGATGAGAAGAATATTTAATGAGACGTATCCTGAGTAAGTAGAATAGAGCAAAAATTGCATCAATTTGGAACTGTCAAAGATCTTCCCACACTTTTTTACAAAATGTTTTAATACCTGAATTAAGAAAACTTTTTCCTGACACTGCTCTCAAGTTTTTCCGCATCGATCGATTGGCAGACAAGGCGAAATTGAATGGATACCCTATTTTTGCGATTCGACTCCACTGGATTATTGTTTGTGGGTCTATTTAAAACAAAGAATGTGCAATAATAAAACAAGTAAAGCTGATAATATAAAACACGGATTAAGGTGAGAAATTAATCAAACCAGCGCAGAGATGTTGCAAAAAGCTGTCGAAGAATTTCTACAACGTCTGTTTTTTTACGATGTCCAGTTTGAACATGTGACTACAAATATTGCAAATATTGCTAATTACTTCAAACTTTCTATGGCATCATTATTTATTTTACAAATTAAACATATAAAAATTGATGTTTCTTATTGATAACGTCTATAATAATCAAAATCTATATTGCTCATTAGATAATTGAAAATAACACCCTACACCCTTTTTAGGATTAGTTATTACTTGAATGGGCAGGTGAATATTTCTATTCAAAAAGTGTTGTTTGACCTGTTTCAGGATTTTTCATTTATATTCATAATTACATAGAAAATGAATTAATGCCTTACTTTAGAACTTCACTGAATATATTTAAGTACTTACGTTTGCACTGTTATAGGATAAACAAAATTTAACTCATCCTAGACCATATAAACCTTGAAAATTGATTAAAATTTTGCACCAAAGAGATTAAAGGACAAGCAAAAATTCGTTTTTTTTTCTTTTCATTTTACTCTTGAATGGGCTATGAAATAAGTTATTTTTCCTTGATTAACCGTCTCTGTATTTCTTACTGAGATATTTGTACATATACATATAATAGACAACATTTGCCAGGATGTACGCTCGATACGGAATACAAATTTAGAACCGAATAGACGGAATATTTTATGCCTGAGTCCCAAATATTATAATTATTTATTTAGCCAAACTTTGGCGTGCACAGGAATTTCAAGAATTTAGAAGTTGTTTTAAACAGTTATACATTTTCTATAATATTAATGGAATTTAGAAGTCATTTCTGAGTTAATATCTATATTAATTCAGTGGCGAAGCAAGGGGTAGGTACTCACAAAGGGGTGCCAAATGGTTCGCAAAACAATAGTTTTCAAATGGGAGCGAGGCGCTAAAAAGTTACTGTGCCTCGGACGCAAGTTAAACTCGCTACTATACTGATATTAATTGTCCATGTGGGTTTGCTCTCCTTACAAAGATTTGTAAAAAAAGACAGTGGAAATAATTAAAAATTGAAGTGTAGTAGTACACTATATACAAGTTTCTTCAGCATAACCTTTTTCGACGATGCTAAAAGATCGAAAACCCCGCAACTCATCAAAACAGATAATCATATTGAAATATACATGTGGACAGCAGACAATTACAAAGTCGAGAGAGTTTTCTAAACGAAGGCAACTTCATACACTTTTTAATTAGTTACCTCACCTGATTTTCAAAAATCATTGTGACGACAAAGGCAGAAAGCTTTTGTTCTAGATTGCCTTATCTCAAATATCGGGCCCATAAACCTTTGCTTTAAGCAATGCACTCCCTACCTTGGGTTCAACAGTTAGTATACTTCTATAGCAACCTTTTAAAGAATTTATTTTATAAAAAAAAACGAAGCCAAATTTATGTTTTATCGTATTCTACGTTCTTTTTTATTGCATCCAATATCTATGATATTTACTTGCTTCAAAGTATTTTCTTAAAACACCAAATTTGTGTTTCCATACCCTATAATAATGAGACTAGAAATCGATTAATTGCGTTTCTAAATTTTCGAAGTAAGGTATTCATAACTCTCTATATGGAATTTATCTCGGTATAAAATTAATTTCGGTATTTCTGCAGATTGTCTGAAATCTTGGAACTCCTATTTAAATTAAAAATTCTAACGCAGTAATTTACAAACCATTTACAAAATTTTGTTTATCCTTTCTATGATAAGATAAGGGCTTAAGTCTGGAAAATATCACTTTGTTCGGAATACATTTTGAAAATCGATTGTGTGCCAGAAAATATTTAAAACGCGCCACCATGGCACGCGTGCTACTCGTTCGCCATCACTATAATAGGCACTAAAAATTATGAAATTTATTTAACAGGTACAATTAATTCAAAATTGCTTACATCAAAAAAAAATAAATTTAACAATTTGTTATTTATAAATGTTTACACTTAAGTATACTCTATTGGTTTCAGGCACTATAATGTTTAGTAAATAAAAAAATTAAGGGTTATTACTTAACGACAAGATAGACTGAAAAGGGTCATTCCTCTTGACCCTCTTGTCAAAACGAACTGACAAGCTGTAAATACACAGAATGACAAAGGTTGTGATCCATTGAAATAGCAATATCTAAATTATAATATTATAAATATCACTAATGGCATATATTAGATGAGATTGCAACTGAATGTACTATTAAAGTTCCAATATTTTGTTTAAACAAAAGTTACTTTATTTTGATTTGAAATGGTAATAACACCAGTCTAGAGAAAAAGACTGTTTATTCCAAATCAAAACTCTTAGTACGACTTTGTTGTCGTGATTTGCTGAATGATACTTGTGGCATCTTTCCTTAATGTTTAAGCACTTGTTGGGGATGAAACCAAATATATTTGAAAATTCTGTAATTTTAAATATCTTTAGTAAAATTAATTTTATCAAATATAAAATCATAAATAACAGCTAAAAAAACAAAAAATTTAATTTAGAAAATTTCTTGTGAATTTAATAAAATCTCTAGACCTCTAAATGTTCGAATAAATGAACACTAAAATTACTTAAATATCGAAGTCCAAAATTTGTGAACATGACAAAAACCTTGGTCATAAAATACAATTTCAAAATTCAACCATATTCCATAAAGAAAAACAGAACATTTGATGAAAACTGAACGAGTCTGCTTTAATTATATTAAATGAAAACGATTGCATCGCTGTTACCTCCACAGAATTCAGTCGTTCTTGGTTGCTGATAATTAAGAAAGAAATTGGTAAAGATCATGTAGTTGTAAATAAACCAATATATAGCTCATAAGGTTTTTCCTAGGTTTCCCTGGTGATTTTAATGGAATCACTAAATCACCAGAATTCCTTGCTCGCAATTTTGGCGAATGCAAAGTCGCTCCTAGGACCGCTAAATTAAATTCGGAATATAACTCTTTCAAATTCTTCCAATTAGAAATAAACAATTATTGTATGATATGATATCATCTTTATAATTTTCTTGAACTACCCTGATATTAGCAATTAATTAAACTGCCTTATTTATGTCATGCGTTACATAATATTGTCACATATTAATATTTAATTTTTCAGTTTGTACCTTTTCACGTAGTTTTTATTGTCATTGACTATGGGGGTCTGTCCTAGACACCGAAACGTTTGGAAATATTTAGAATTATCAAGAAGTATATCTGGTGTTATTCTCAATAAATGCACAAACATTAGTTGTCGTTGTCATAACCAAGGACTTATAAATATACAGGATAGCACAAATTCCCAAGACAATAGCCGCTTTGAAGTTGTAAGAACATTTAAGAGTTGTTTTCAGAATTTATATGTGGCGCTCCTAGGGGCGACTTTGTTGCAAGATAGTGCATCCCCAAAAATGCAATGGAAACAGTCTCTTGATTCAAAAAAGCAGTTGACGTTATAACGGAAAAGCTAAGCAAAGCCTTATGAACTATTTCGATATAGGGACATCATTAATTTCACACTCATTTCAAATTTAAGTTAGACGTTTTAAATTTTTTGTTGTGTATTCTTTGTCTAGTATTGTTCCAATGTCAATTTATATTTTATGGCCTGGGCCCTAAGCAAATTCACATATTTTAGACTTCTCGAATTTTCGGTTCTTTATGTATTTTTTTGTTAGTTTTCTCTAGGGTGGTAAAATTTCCCAACAAACCAAACCAAATACAGAAATTAGAAAATGCCACAAATAAGCCTCAGAAAACAACAAAAGTTAGCGGTCACAACGTCCCGCCTATGCCATTTGAAAGAACTGGAAACTGACGATGTTTAGTGTAAATTCATTTTCATTTTTTAAAATAATCTAAGAATAATTTCAAACTGATGATTGGCATTTTGAACAACACTTGTAGACGATCTAGATTTCCACATTTAGGCCATTAATGCCGTAGAAGTGTTATATGACAACATACATTTAGAGAAACTGTGCTTTCCATACATTTTCCCTTGTATATTAAAATTTATCTGCAACGGCGGCACATCTACAGCGAGACGACATAGAATGCTCCTGCTGAATAGGACCATGAAGGGGTGGGGGCACTATTATATAATACTTTATGTGGGAGGATGGTTGTGGTAATTTGCTAATGGTACTTGCGGAGGCAGAGACTGCAAGTCTCATCGATAGCTTTGGTTTCTAGCATGGAAGAATGAATAACCATATTCTTCCTTGCTAATCAAAAAGAATTGCTAAGCCAGTAGATTTCCCATCACCTCTCGAAAATAATTTTCTGGAAAAGACTTGGCTCCTTTATAACGTGATCTGCTGAAAGTAGTGGATATTTCGCGACAGTATATAGTATGGAGAAGGCATCTAGAAAAGCCAATTTTAGTTTCAAACAGGAAATGCTTTTATACGGACTCTAATCAAAAGAGGAATGCATTCAAAACTAAAAGCACCGTAATTTCTTGAACTGTCAAACCTCAAAGCAAAGCAACACTCAGGTAAGTTAATCATCTTGTGACCAACCAATAACTTTCGGGCAGCGTTTCTTTTATTTCGAAAAAGGTTTCAGATAACTTTTTAAATTTTTAAATTGACCTCGACCATTATGTTCAAGGTTAGTTAAAGGTCAAACAAATCTTTATATATTGTGAAAACCAACATTTTAGGCACATAAAATGGAAAGAGAAAACAAAATTATATCCTAATATAGCCATGACCTTGAACTTAACCATCACTTTCAAAATTATTTTTCCAGTTGATGTTTCAAATATTATTTTGGCTTCAGATTTAGAAAAATTAGAAAATTTCAAGACCGCAATATCATCTTGAATATAAAGATTAAGATAGTCAAGGTCACCTAGATTTTCTGAACTGCAACCCATATTTTGAATACCGGGAATGCAAAAATAGCAAATTCTGGGTAAACTAAAACTGGTTAAGGTCAATTCAAATTCATCATTAGTTACCCTTCTTGAAGTCCTGACTGTTTTTTTTTAACAAAGCAATCAGGAAAAGTTATTGCTGTGTCTCAAGATAAATGATGCATCTGGTATTAATTAATCTTTTGCATGAATTCTCGTTAACTGACAAAAATAACAAACAGTATTTGTTATCAAATCCCTCATCTGTGAATTTAATTTTCCACCCAACTCAAAGCTATATCAACGTTATTTCTCCAAACCTCAGATGTTCATGGAACTAGATAGTTGATTTTCTTAATGGATCTCGTAACAACAATTGGCTCGGCGTAATGCTGGCGCTTATTGCTCGTTTATTCAACAAACTACATGCCAATTAGACGCTAGTATACGATGGAATATTCTCTTCGAAACTTCTCTCATGTTGCTAAAATGGCTGTCGATTAGATTACACATCCTATTCACACATATCCATAGTAGTCCAATCAATGAAAGTTTTTATTGTTCACTTCTCACGAATGCTTCAGAAAGTTTATGATATTTTTATCAGAACGCTTGATACTCATTACGTTTAACATAAAATGCATTGTAGAGGGAAAATAATGTTCTTTTGAATTCTTTAAATGATTGTAGTATATATTTATATAATATATTTCAAATTATACTAATGTTTATGTAGATGCTTATGTTATTTTCACTGAAAACTTTGTAATATAACTGGTGCGTTCCCGCAATTTGTTTAGTGTATTGCTTTCAATTTGATTGAATTACTTCATTGATTTTTAAACTTCTGCACCTTTTCTAAAACATTCCGTCGCGCTAATGCTAATTGTAAGTGTAGCTATTAGGACGCTTGGGAGGTTCGAGTATTGTGCTCCGAACTATTCGGTCACGCTTTGATCCCGTCTGAAGAGACGGCGCTTATTGTTGTTTTTTGCGTTACGATTCCGCGAGTTAGTAGCTTCGTTCGTAACGACCGCTTAACCGCTTTCATTTTGTTTCTTTTGTGTTTACAAAAGCGCATCATTTGTTGTTGAACCCGCATTTTTGTTTGCTCAATCAATGAACATTACGTCGCTATTTTTTGTGTAACGTGTTGTCCAGACGAAGCTCTAAGAAACTGTTCCAGCTGTTACGGGGCTAGCCTCTGAAGAAAGAAGACCCAAGAAAACACCAGAGCTTCGACATAAAAGGTTAGTGATAACTTTTATTTGGTGGTTCGTTTATGTGACGGCACGTGTTTATTGATTGTTCCGCTAAAGGTCCTTCGTCAATTATATTCTTGCATTGAACCAGCATTGAACTAAAACCGCAACATCTAATTCATACATTTTGAATATTCTATGGAATGTGCCATCGAAGACATTCCATAATTTGGTCCTTCGAGCCGGATGCAATTTGAGTTAATTTCGTGCAAAGTTTATCGAATAAATTACATAATTTGGTCCAACTTCGAGCCGGATGCAATTTGAGTTAATTTCGTGCAAAGATTATCGAATAAATAACATAATTTGGTCCAACTCCGGACCGGATACATTTGAGTTAATTTAGTGCAAAGTTTAATGATCAAAACATTGATTTTTCGTTGCAACTATTGTTGAAAACCGCATTGAATTTTCGTTTCTTTATTTGTTAGAAGAGAAAGCAAGTTCGGGATATTCACTCATTCCGTTGGAAATAAAACGCATCTTTTTTGTCGCGTTAAAAACCTTACAAGAGATCGTTTTGTTTGTTTGATTATTTTGCTAAATTGTTTTGAATTTATTTGACATTGGGTTTAGATAATTCGTACTTTCGACTTCAACAGTAAAAAATTGTACATTTTTGGAATATTTGTTTTCGTTCTATCGTGTTAGATTTGTTCAGTGGCGTTACAGTGATTTTGATTTATTGTTAAGATGTCAAAAACCGCTGAAAATTTACGTAAATTTAAAAATCATTGACAACCGGAGTTTAAAAGATTAGAAGATATTTATTTTTCTGCCGAGGAAGCCTTAAGAGGTGACGACGTTGAATTGTTTTTTAGCATGATTGATATGATTGATTCAATCCATTCAGAATTTTTTAAACATCACAATTCCATTGTTGGATTAATTTCAGATGCAAACGATGATTTTGACTTTGATTTGTTTGATTCATTAATTCACAATAATGAAAAACTCAGTGCTATGCAGAAGTTCAAATATTTGGAGTTAGCTTTAAAAGGGCCTGCTTTTGAGGCTATTAGGAATTTTAAACTAACACAAAACAATTACGTGAGTGCTTATGAAACACTTTTGAAAAAATTCAAGCGAACTCGTTTTAGCGCGGAGTCTCATTGGTCAGCGTTAGAACAATTCCCCCAACTAACTTCAGATAGCCCTTCAGAGGTTCGGAAGTTATTGGATGACTTCAGTGATAATTTGGAAGCACTGAAGAATTTGGGTTTACCAGTAAATCAGTGGGATTTTTGTATCGTTCAGATGATGTTGAAACGAGTTCCAAAGAATTTAGCCGTTAAGTTTGCACCTTACCATGGTACTGTGACCGCTCAAGATGACTTTCCGATCCGCTCGGAAGTTGTTGATTTTTTTGTCGAAGCATTGTGATGCCTTTGAACATGTTGAATTATCCCACAAGGCAAAGCGAAGTGTTGACAAAAGGTTACTATTGAATTCAAAGCAACATTCTTCCCGGTTCACTACATCTTTGTTTGTCACTAAGAATAGAAATTGTTTAGTTTGTAAATCCGATCATGCGATTTACAAATGTTCTGAATTCTTGAACAAATCAGTATCCGCGCGGTTTAAGTTTGTTAAAGATTTTAGGCTTTGTTTTAATTGCTTATGCGATTCTCATCAGTCGAATCGCTGTAAATCTTTATCCACTTGCCGCAACTGCAAACAACGCCATCACACATTGCTTCATTTTGTAAATCGTGGTGATTCAGGCATTCGGTCTGAAACTAGAGCCCCCCCCCCGCAAACCTGGCTTCCACATCTGGTGGATCCAGTACCATTAATACTGTTGAAAGTCCCGAAACTTCTCTACCGCAGACTTCTTGTCATAGTTCACTTTTGTCATACAATTCAAATGTGTTGTTATCTACCGCTTTAGTTGAGGTATTAGATAAGCACGGTTCTTATCAAACTTTGCGATGCCTGCTAGATTCTGGTAGCATGACATCATTCATTGCGAGCGAGGCTGTGAAACGCCTTGGCTTCCGACCTTTGCCCGCTTCGATACAACTCAACGGGCTAGGTTCTGTGCAGAGTACCTCTGCTGAGGGCTCTCTTACCCTTTCTGTTCGCTCTATAGCAAAGCGTGAGTGCAATTTTGTTGTTGATACTATTGTTTTACCCCGCATTTGCAACGATTTGCCTGTTGCGCCCATTAACATGGCTAATATGGCATATCTAACCAATTTGAAACTTGCTGATCCTGGTTTCAATAGCCCTGGCGCTTTTGACCTTTTGTTAGGTGCCGATATATTCTCTCAAATTTTGTTGGATGGACGCCTTCTGGGAAAGGAAGGTGTTCCTGATGCTATTTACACTGTGTTTGGTTACATCCTTATGGGTAGAGTGTCTTCGAGTTCTGTTAACTCTCACTCTCAGTCAGTCATAAACCCAACTTCGCTTTTTTGTCAAATTGAAGATGTAGTATCATTAGATGATTCACTCCAAAGGTTCTGGACAATTGAAGATGTTCCTACCGCACTGGTTCAGTCCCCTGATGATCTTATCTGCGAAAAAATATTTTCCGAGGGATGCAGGAGATTGGATTCAGGTAGATTCGCTGTGCCCCTTCCTTTTCGAAATACACTTCCTGCTTTTGATGGAATGTATAATCTCGCCGTACAACGTTTCTACTCTTTAGAAAGACGTCTTCTACAGCAACCAGATCTACACAAACAATATTGTGATTTTCTCAAAGAGTATTTAGAGCTTGATCATATGGAATTGGTTTCCGATCCATCTACTTCTTCTGATTGTTACTACATACCGCATCTTTGTGTTTTGAAACCTGATAGTAGAACCACCAAACTTCGTGTAGTGTTTAATACATCCGCTAAGATACCTCATCGGTTATCTTTGAATTATTGTTTGTTTATCGGTCCCAAATTGCAGCAAGACATTATCGCTATTTTGTTGACCCTGCACAATTTAGTTTTGCCTCGCCTGCTTGCTATAGAAAACTTTTCTAGTTGTGAACTTCACGCATTTGGTGATGCTTCTGAGAAAGGTAATGCCGCTGTTTTTTATTTTGTGTTCGAAACCGCATCTGGATTTCGTCAAAGTTTTTTTGTGTTGTCTAAATCGAAAGTTGCCTCTTTGAAAACTTTGTCACTTCCCAGATTGGAACTGTGTGCTTCAGTTCTTACCGCTAAGTTGGCTCCTTATGTTTATGAGCAATTCAATAGTCGTTTGTTGTTCAAGGTGATTCGTTGCTTGTCAGATTCCACGGTAGTCCTTTCATGGCTTAGTTCTTCCCCGCGCCGTTGGAAGACATTTGTCAGTAATCGAGTTGCTTACTTTCAGGAAAAATTTCCTTCTTCGCATTGGTTTTACATTCAATCTTGTTCCCGCGGCACTTTGCCATCAGAGTTATTAGGTAATACAGTTTGGTGGAAAGGCCCACAATTGTTGATTACCCCTTGTTTGCCACATGCTTGCTCAGACTCAAGCATGTCACTGCTAGTTATGACTGAAGCCCGGATAGTGGCGCTTCAAGTCACCGCTTCACCAAATTTATTTGGTACTTTTTTAGAAGAACATTCTTCTATTAATCGCTTTACCCGCATTATAGCTCATATTTGTCGCTTTGTTGATAAAGCCCGCAATGTAGACCATAAGGGCTCTGGATCATTTTTGGCTGCTGAGTTATATCAGGCTCAGCTTCGCATTGTTCGCTATGTTCAAGATCAATATTTTTCTAAAGAGATTTCCCTTCTTCGAGAACGAAAACTTTTGTCCAAATTGCTTCGTAAACTTTCGCCGTTTCTTGATGAACAGGGAACTCTTAGAGTTGGTAGTAGATTGGCTAATGCTCCATTGCCGTTTGACACTAAATTTCCCGCACTGCTACCAAGTAAAAGTCGTTTGACTAATCTAGTTGTCGAAGATTGTCATGTCACCAATCTTCACGCGGGAATCCAAACCGTTCAATTTCTTTTGCAGCAACGATTTTGGATTCTATCCACAAAGAAAGTAATTCGTAGTGTCATAGCTCACTTAAGACGTGTGGTTGGGGATCAAATCTTAACCTACGAAGAACTTTCTACTGTATTTGCACAGGTCGAAGCAGTTTTAAACTCGCGACCTATAACCCCTTGTAGCAACGATCCATCGGATCTTACCGCCTTGAGTCCTGGAATGTTTCTTACAATGGAACCTTTAACAGCACCTTCTGAATCTGATTTCTTATCTGTCCCATCTAATCGTCTCAACAGATGGCAGTTACTGAGTCGTTTGCATCAGGCATTCTGGAAACGTTGGTCGCAAGAATATTTACATACTCTTCATCAACGGAGTAAATTGACTGATCCCTCGGAGGTTGTTAAGCCAGGTACTCTTGTTATTTTGAAGCAAGACACTTCACCTCCTTTGAATTGGCCATTAGGGCGCATTATTGACGTACATCCTGGAGGTGATGGTGTTGTACGCGTTGCTACAGTTAGAACTGCAAGTGGTACTTTGAAGCGACCTCTTGTAAAGCTTTGTCCACTGCCAGTGGACCCTTAGTTTTGAAATAAGTATTTCATGGCTGGCTGAATGGTGCGTTCCCGCAATTTGTTTAGGGTATTGTTTTCAATTTGATTGAATTACTTCATTGACTTTTAAACTTCTGCACCTTTTCTAAAACATTCCGTCGCGCTAATGCTAATTGTAAGTGTTTTTTGCTTGTAAAATATAGACAGTATTGACTTTCGTGTTTCGGGTCGGTTCAATCTTCTATTACAATTGACTCTAAATCCACTTATACTACATCAAATAATTCAAACTATAATTTCGACCTCAATAATTGTAAGAGCAAAATGATTAATGTTGTAAATATAACCGAAAATTAAGTTATAAATGGCATAAAGAAACTAAAAGATAAATTAACGTCAGGTCCAGATCACATACCATCGTTTTTTGTCAAGGATTGTGCATATGTGTTAGCATCTCCTCTCACTTTCCTTTTTTAATTGGAAAATGGAAAATGACTAAAATTTGTCCCATTCATAAGAATGGTGATACTAGCGATATTACCAACTATCGAGCTATATCAATAATGTGTAATTTTGCCAAAATTTTTGAGATTGTCTTGTACAACAAAATAAATCCCACTATCAAATCTCTTATAGCGCCTAGTCAACATGGTTTTGTACAAAGTAGGTCCACGGTGTCGAACTTAGCTGTTTTCACGCAGTATACCTCAGAAATTATTGACAGTCAAGGGCAGGTCGATGTTATTTATACTGACATGGCGAAGGCCTTTGATCGTGTTGATCATGAGATTTTATTGAAAAAGCTTTATTCGTACGGTTTCTCACAAAGTTTAATTTGCTTCTTTAGATCTTTTTTACTGCAAAGAAAGCAATATGTATCCTTTAATGGTCATAACTCATCACATATCAACGCAACATCAGGTGTACCGCAAGGATCCATCCTGGGTCCACTATTTTTTCTCTTATATATCGACGATCTAAGTGAACTATTGGACTGTGAGCATGTAATGTATGCTGACGATCTTAAATTATATAATAAAATTCAAACGATAGCGGATTGTTTAAGTCTTGAACTTAATTTAAACCGCGTTGCTGGGTGGTGTGAAAATAACAACCTTAACCTGAATGTTAAAAAATGCAAAATAATAACGTCCACAAAGAAAAAATTAAAAATGTGCATGATTATTTTATAAATCACAATATTCTAGAACGCTGTGAAGTTATGAAAGACTTGGGCGTGTTGTATGATTCTAAGCTAACCTTTTCTAACCATTTCAGTAAGATTTCTAGCGAAGCTCTGAAAATATTAGGCTTCATCATGCGAAATTGCAGGTCTTTCACTAATATTTTTGCCGTAAAAACTCTATATTTTGCCTACGTTAGATCTAAGATGGAATACTGTTCACTCGTATGGTCTCCTCTGTATGAGGTTCATAATCAAGCCTTGGAGAATGTACAAAGAAAATTTTTAAAATTTTTATATTTTATTTCGAATGGTATTTATCCTAAGCGTGGTTTTGAACATACCGTTCTTTTAAGCATGTTTATATCGACAGCTTACAGCTCAGAAGAGAGTTAGTTTGCTTGCATAAAATTTCTGTATTTTCTTGTTAATGGTAAAATTGATTGTCCCTTTTTGTTAGGTAAAATTTGTTTTCATATACCGAGACCTGGCGTTCGGCGAAATAATCACTCAAGTTTCTACTGACAGACTGCTCGAACTGGTGTTTTACTTAGATCGCCCATATATAACATGTGCAACTGCTTTAATAACATTTCTAACCTATGTGATATTAACGAATGTTCTCTTAGTCACCTTTTAGAATGTGTTAAGGCAATTAAATTAACTAGACTAATTGATATTTATTTGTGGTTAGCACAATTAATTTAGTTTGATTGAATTATTTATTGTGTCAATCTTGATGATATGTTTTTTTTGGTGTTTTTTTTGTTCTCTCTTTTTGAGTAGCATTGTAAAAATAAAAATCAATTCATATGTACTTCAAACAACCCTGTAATTGGGAGTTTGTCCTGTTGGGTAAATAAAGGTTATTATTATTAATAAAATATGTATAAAAAATATTAGAACACGTGCTTAAATTGACTTCTTTCCTCTTGGGCACATAAACGAGCTCGTCGATTTTAATTAGTGACAGTTCCAACAACATCTCTTCTTCAAATAGATTTGATTGGTATTATGATGTTTTCTCTAAGTTCTTCTATCATGTTATACTCTCGGTCCTCAAATATCCAAAGAGACCCTCAAAAATGTATTCGGAACTGTAAGGTAAAGAGACCATGCCGCCTATCTTACCGGCCCCGATTTCCTAACTATCTATGTGGAGATCTTAGATCTAAATAGTCACAGACAGCTCTAGTATTAAGTACTGGGGCATCGTCATGCTGAAACCAGTACCTATCTATTATAACTGGCAGTGTGCAACTCATCGATATATCCTGCAAATCGGGATCTTAATAAATTCAGAAATCTTTTACCCTATAAAGTCCCTTTGACAAAATAAACCCCGATCCACTGATCATGAGAAATTTCAGTTCATGCATTTAAACGAAAACGAACTTGCTGACTAAAAGTTAAGAGTTATTTTGACTCCAAATTATCATCAGTCCAAATAACAGTTTTCAGAAAATCTCGAGTATCATCTGTATTTTGCAAAACGCGATTCTTCTATCGGGGTCTCTGAGAAATGTGTAGTTTGCAACATTTTCAACCACTTTCTTTAAACTCATTTCAGACGTTACTTCTACCAATATTATATTTCTAGTACCTTCTCTCATTCTGCTTCCATGCTTGGGTTTCGAAAAGACAAATGCTCATCAGACATTTTAAATAATTTTCTATGCGGTTATTGCCTCTTAACACATCTATCTCATTTCTACATATGCGAAACTCATTGTGTTTGAAACTATGTATACTCTAATTGGGTCCTGTCACATTTGTATAAGAGAATTCTTCAGGCCAACTAATATTTCTTTATAACCGTCATCTTTTAACCGTTGAAAAAGGAGGAGGTTATCATCAGTTCAATGCGTTTTATTTTGTTAGTATGTTACCTGATTTCTTCTTATCTTGTGAACCGATTTGAATAATTATTTTTATATAATTGAGTGCATATCCGGATTGGTAAAATGGTACAATATTTTGTTTTCAGTTTTGTAAAATATACTGAGTTTTACAAAATTTAAATTTTTTGACGTGTCCAGAATTTGAAATTATTTATTTATTAAGGTTGTTGGATAATATAAATTTCTTGGGTTTTACTCAATTGATATACGTAAACAAAAAACACTAATTTATGTTTCGCTATAATTAAATATCATTCTTCAGGAAACATTACAGTTAATAACGATTTAGAATGGTATGGTTGAACAAAATTTAATCAAAAGTCACAAATGGCACTACATTGACAGCCATTGTCGTATTAGTTACGTTAAACTGACTTTAATTAAAGAGATTTTACAACTTGAAAAACACTTTAAAGTGCGTATGTTTCATAATCTCAAGGGACAATTACTTTTGTAAAAGTTTAAGTACTGCGATTCACTGGTTCTGCCAGATTTAACTTTGTCTTATTTAACGTTATTTTTTGACACCGTTGACCTATTAAAAATAACCTATAAATATGTTTATGTGGTGCTTATTTTTAAAATTTGTGGTGGTTTTACGTTTATTAGTATAATGTAAATTCCTGTTTAAAAATATATTTTGTTCCTACAGATAATAGAAATTGTTCACC
The DNA here is from genome assembly GCA_034190945.1 of Octodonta nipae. NCBI lineage: Eukaryota > Metazoa > Arthropoda > Insecta > Coleoptera > Chrysomelidae > Octodonta > Octodonta nipae. The sequence continues at coordinate 26,828,869 of CM067221.1, read as the reverse complement.
AATGGGGAAAAATTATGCTTTACATGAGAATTATTAGAAATGGTTTAATCATGGCTGATTTCTGGTCATCTTGTGTTGTTTTGTATTTCTGAGGAAGCATGTGCTAGAATTTGAACATTAACAGAGAAGTAGCCCTTTCGATTTCGGTAAATTTCTGCTTCATTTCCACCTGAAATAGTATTAACAATAAATAATGTTTAAAGAATAATGATGGTCCTACTTGACTCCAAACATTGTTTTACACTTATCAGCTGAAATAATTCTTATATAGGTGCAGTCAATTATTCCACCTGTAGGAAAACGTGCTATTTGATAAAACTGTTTTTAAAGGTTTTAAGTTTTTATATTGTGAGAAAATTGTTAGCTTATATTGATAACGGGGCTCTAAAGCTAGTTATATGACGAAAACGTCATCAAAACTTAAGTGTATTTTGAAATTCGCCGTAAGTACTTACTATAAACTATTCTACTATATAAAATTAATTTTAATTGCATTTGTAATATTTATTCGTCACATTTAAATGCAAATAACTTTATCTTGATCCCAAACGAATGAATGATTTAAATACATCCAAGATCTGCCTGAATTTATCATTTACACAGAACCATCAATATTTCACAGTCTTATCTTTATCATTAGCTGGGGTGGTCTCGTATCCCGCATTAAAAGCATAAAACTAATTAATGTAGCAAGTATGCACTGCATTCTTAAGTTAAATGCAAAGGCAGTTTCAAAAATAACAATAAGTCTACGTTAAAGCTGCTATAATATTAGTCACGGACATTAAAGTCAAAACTCATTGAGTATTAACAAAGCTAAAATAATCATTTAAAGTAATGAAATGCCGCATAGTATCAAATTCCTTAATTATTTTAATGTTTGTGGAGCAGGAATGTCAATTTCACTAATGCAGTAGCATTTGATCTTCCATTTTATCTGTAATACAAGCAAATATTTCAAGTGTAAGCCACTACGCTATGAAACTTAATATTTCTCTTCGTAAATACAGAGAATTTATTGCATTGCACAAATAATCTGGGTTACAGATGTACTGATATTATAATTTTTACGACTGATAAATATTTCTTGCCATAGCTATGAAGTAGTTCCTTATAAAATAATGTAGTTTGGAATGTAATGATCCTCCTATTTTTTTTTTAAATTTCAGATCATTTTTGTTACTGAGACGATCGTCATGAAAAACCAGAATGTACAAAGATTTGAAATTGTAGAAAGAATATGTGGCTAATCATTGTCTTACCAAAACCAGTTTTTAAATTTGTAGACATTATACACAAAATAGGTTGTTAGAATGACTTCCGTATTGCACTTCCTCAATTTTTTAATTCTTTTTCACATAAAAGGTTCATATTGTCGAAAACAACGATACCTTTTCCTTTAGTCTGAGCCTGCAGCTATCCAGATTTTTTTAGACTCTATATTAAGGGTGGGCAACCTTTTGTGTAGTGAGGGCGAGATTAATTTTATTAATTATTTACAATTTCCTGTTTACAAATATTTTGGCATATTAGGTTTTAGAGAACGTTATACTTGAAGCAACGAAGTATTTGGCACAATTATTATTTCCTATATTTGGAGGCAGTGGCGACTGGTGGGTTATGAAACTAGTCAAATATTGGGATTCAAAGATGCAACAAAACAAACCATATTTTTGTTATTACTGCATTTATTTTTTATTAATTAAAATATCCGTCGAGTTTTCGCGAAAGCGAAATGTTCAACAAGCTTTTTATTAAAGTCTGGCATTGACTGAATATATTTTTTCCAATACTAAGCACAGAAAGAGCATTTAGCCAGTCCTGAGACATCGTATTTCTAAGAAACGTTTTAATCCTTCACTCCAGTTTCTCTCCAAATTGATTCCCCACCATAAATAATGCAAGGAAAACTAAATAATGTATTGATGCCGTAACATCCACACAACCATTTCTTTTTATTATGAATTTCACTTTTAAAACTTCGTGTAAATACTTTATTTTTCATTTTGCCCTCTTGTTTTCAATTAAGATATGGTCTAAGGTGGACCAGCCAATTTTATATCTAATTTGTTTTAAAACGATTTATTATTGTTTTTAATATAGTCAATGCTAAAGGTGATACTCATTTTCACAATTATGTAAACATACACACACTCTGTATATTAAATATTCTTTCATAGACTACAAGGACAAAAACAAAGCAACCACCAACTAAATCACATAAACAAATATTTGATTTATTGAAACGTTGGGATAGGTCAGGTCAATATCAGCACAGCTGGGTGTCTGCGTGCGGCGTACGAGAATCAGCCAATTACTCCATATAGTTTGCATTAGCTATCTTCTATCTCACGCTTTAAGGATGGTATATCGTATCTCATAGAAGCCATATAAGTTTCATCGTGCGCTAGCCGAAGTGCACGGTGAAATATTCTTTCAAGCGAATATGTCTTAGTACAAGTTTGGATTAGAGCTAAAATTGTTTTTTGATAAATTCGTTGTTATAGAAATGATATTTACTAAACATTTCCTGTTGATTTTTAACTTTATTAAAAGCTTATTAAATTTGGTGGTTCAGCGCACGAGTGCACTTAAGGGACAGCCGCCCCTGTTTGGAGGGTAAAATAATGGAGTTAAGTGTCCTCAGTCCGCTATTTGAAGTATGAAGATATATCGGTTCTATTATACGTGACCACCTTTATTTGGCATAACCAGTTACTGCAGTTGAACTGTCTTTGTTTTGATTTTAATATTAAATTATGAATAAAGATGTTGATATATGTGTGTAATTTAAACAATGAAGATGAATAACTGAATAATTGAACATTTTAGAATTGATAACATTTACCTCTCAAGCTAATTAAATGAATGAAGAAACCCATTTTGAAGTTACCCGGCCAGATGAATGCCAATTACGTAAATACTAATTTAAACCTTTTGGAAATATTCATTATTATATTTTACAATCCACCTTGTACTTATCTGCTCAATTCTCAATGACTCCAGGATCTTCTTTTGCTTCAAGAATGCTTGCACCTTTTGACACTCATCACCTTATAACATTTTTAATAATTCTTTGTAAATGAATATCTTCTTTTTAAATTACTTAATGAAAGTGCAATAGTAGTATTTTTTTAAATAAATATCAACTCCTTTTTTTCAAAACTTATTGACATCTTTATTGATTATCTAAAACAAACTTTTAAAATAAATTTCCAAAAACTTGTCTAATTTTACAAGGTTGTAAATAAATATTACTATTTGCTACTTCTTACAAATATATAAGGAACTAAATAAAATTATGTCCTTTTAAAATTACATACTATGTTTCAAAAACTCACTAATTGTTTATTGTTCTTTTGGCCTCCCAATCAGATATTCTATATTGATACTTGATTACTGCAAATCTTACTTCCAAAATGAATTATTGCTGCCTTATAACTTTTTGATTCCAATTTAGAAATTTTGATGGATTTCCCAAAGTAAATAATTATTTTCCCTGTTCTCTAAATATACCATATAATGTTTAAACTAGTTCTATTGCTCTTTCATTATTTAGTTGATCCAGTTTCCCACAAATATTCATTGAATTATAACTTTTAATAAAATTTAGATGTTGTTGTCAAAACTGTCCGTTTTAATCTTTTTTCTTTGGTTATGTTTCTTTATGGTACTTAGAGTATACATCCTCCGGCAAGAGCATAGAATGCACAAAAGTCGTTACCATAGAGATGTCATAAAATTGTATTTTAACAGCAGAGTCGCAAAAGAGAACTGTTAGTGTCAATTCGTTCTATTTATAATCTTATGAATTGCCACCACCAAAGGACATTTCCGTTGTTAAAATTTTGTTAATTTACTGGAAATCCCTTATTAAATTCTAACTAAAAATAAAAATCCCAATTTAATTTTGATACCCTTATTACTTTTTGTATTTGCCTAAATCTTTCAACTATTTGTTTTTATATTCCTAATTTGACTTTGGCCAACTGTTAAATCACCAGTTGAGCAGATACTTTAACAAACATGTATTTCTTTTAAAATCCCTTTAACCTGTACTTTTGAATTATTATCTTCCTCTATGATTTTAATTCTCACTGCAGTCTTGTGATCTGAACGTTCTATCCTTGCTTTTTAATGTTTACAACGGTTTTAAAATTTTGACAAGTACCAAATCTGTTTTTTACAATTTAATAAATAATTTAAAGTGAAACTAAATTTGTGTAATTTTGTGTCCTGGGTGCCTAAAATTGTGAATTTGCTTGTTTCTCCATCTCTAACGTTGCTTATAAACTGAACATACTTTTATGGAGATATAATCTTTTTTATGGTCCTAGCAACTCCTTTTTCATGTTTTCATGTAAATATTAATATTTTATAAAATTTTGTATGATAGCATCTTAAGGTTTTGATTCTTAGGATTCATTATGCTGATTTTTAATTTTTGTAAAATCAATATGTTCTTACTTAAATAATCACTTGGTTATAAATTTCCTTTTGCTATTTATATGTAATAACAACAAATTTGCATAACTAACATCCAATTATTCCTCATCTAAATTAAATCTATTTACAACAAATTTAAATATACACATAATAAACTATATATTTTTGCAATTTTTTTATATATTTTATTTTCTCATGACTCTAACTTACTCAAAAATATCCACAGAAATATTTTATATAATTTCATTTGTTTCAATTATATCATAATTTATTTAGTGCTATTTATTCTTTTATAATATATAGAGGTTGTTTATGCAATTGCTGGGAATAACACTAGATATATACTTTTTGAAAATTCTGTATATTTCTAAATGTTTCGGGATCTAGGTCAGATTAAGCATAACTTACAAAGTAAGGTCTTTCACATAATATTGTCAAATATTTTAATTTTAAATTTTACAATTTGTGCCATTTCAAATGGTTTCTTTATTTTCTACTCTTATGTTTTTTTTTGGGCAATAACACCACAATATAAATAAAACGACGTATATTGCAGGAATACCAAACGTTTCAAAGTCTATTCTGACTTCATTGTCAATGGCTTTATATTTATTGACGTAGATTGACAACGGATAATGACGTAGACCACGAAACTGTTGAAAAATGTACAGAATTTGCATGAAGTACCTACATTACGTAAAGAGGATACAAATATGTACAGAGTTCTACAAACAAGGTGGTATTTTAGTCGTTTTAAGGAAAATAAACATGTTAGAAATTTGAAAATTTGGTGGTTTTAGCTACTTCTTTAAAATTTAATATATTTACCGGATTATTGACTCTATTTTTTTTATTTTAAATGGAATTGTATTTTTGGGGGAATTCGTATAACACTCAGCAATCTAAGGTAAATTTCATAACCATATTATACGTGTTCGACGAACAGTGCCTAAGATAATTTAAATCATAGGAAAACAAATTAATGTAACCCAAATTATAAAAAGTCATTACTTCCAAACAAACAAAACGAGACAGAATGTTGACATTTTTTTTAGCTATGTTTGAGACTTAAGGGTCATACTATACCTAATTATAAGTTGCTAATTTATATAGAGCGTAAAATGTAAATTTCAAATCTGTCAAACAAAAACAATATCTTTTTAAATATCATGCTCCATATTTTTTGCTATTAGATGCCTCTAGCACAACAGTTGAAGAACGAAATAGAAAATAGTTCCTTATTCTTAACTACAAAATTTTGCAGAAAGTTCTGCCATGGTGCACGTTGAGACTTTTATTATACTTATTGTATACAACCCGTTCCTTTAAAAAACAGGTCTGTCCTCATTTTGACCATATTAATTAAACTGGTCTAGTCTGTAATTATTATTTTTTAATTATTAGATAATAGTTTATTTAATTTTTTTGCATCATTTTGCTATCAATTAAAGTCAACAATAATAAGGAGAAAGATAGTAAGAATCTGGAAAAGGAAATGTGGATCGTTACTATCCACAGAAATGTATTAATTGCAGGTTTTATATAATTGCATACGTATAATAGGAACATTTTTGAAAGCAACGTCTCAAGAAAATTAAATTTGTGGTCTGTTTCCAATATTTTATTCAATTCATAAAAATATTACAGCCTACAATATTCCGGCTAGAGGTTATTTACTTTTTTATAATCCCAAGAGATGACTTCTTATATTTTCCATTATATTCAGCTCTAAACCGCCGAAGCTCATTCACGTTCCCTGGATTTAATAATTTAGAATAGAGCCGTATAACTTTATAAGGCTCATTCCGGTGTCTGCGTCTCTAGAGTCCTTCTACAGAACAATACTTGTAGATCCTTCAGGTCGACACTAGTCCTTTCAGAGAGCTTTGCTCTAATAGCTCAACAGGGACGTCTTGTTTTTGTCACAGCGCTAATATCAGTCAAGGATAAAGGGTTTTCGAGTAGCGCACTGGCTCTGAGCTTTTTTTATTAAAGTGCTTATTGATGCAATGAAAGGGGCTCTTTGATGCTGTAGGCAACGGAGATAAAAGTTACGTTTCTTTTTTCCCCGTTGTTTTTTTGTTCTACTTTTAGTTTGCCTTGTATGTAACATTGAATTAAAAGTTTCGCGTTTATAAGGAAAGTCATACAAGATTAAAAGCTTAAATCTCTTTTACGGAACTTCTGAAAAAACTCGTGGGATGTACGCGGCATAGAACCGACTTCAAAAATATACTAGATTGGTAGGTAATTAATTTGTATAGAATGAGCACCTTTTAATGTTTACATTTTTTACTTCCTGGGTAGGTACCTAAACAACATTGAATGTGTTATTTATTTGCTAGAGTTGTATTTTGTTAGAATTATTTTTAACTTTTTAGTTATATGTAGAAGTCGGTTATATTTTTTTATAAATGTTTTATTTTCAACTATTTAGTATTTTTGAACTCAGGTAGTTTTTATTCTTTATTTTTTATTTTGTATGTATAACCTTAATAGACAGGACCAGGTGACATCGAAAGCCTCAACATTACACAATGATACTTTCTCATTTAAATTGACAAGTAAATCTTTACGAACAAAATGTACTAGTACGCGTTGACTTAATAAGCCCAAAATATATTTATGCGTTATGGATTACTCCATCTAACCTTTGTCAAATTTTTTTGACAACCCTGTATAACTATAGATAATTCCATTCTAACCTATGTACCAACCATACTTGTACATACGACTGCCCACGGACAAGCATACATTTGTTAGTTGCCTTCTATAGGACGGAGTAGAATCCATCCTATATTTACGGAGTCAAATCCGTCCTATATTTCAATCATAATATACAACTCCTTGTGTGCTAGCCCATAAATTAGTTCATTTTTACAGTTTATATTATCGTCCTGTGTAACATTAATTCCTCTCCAAACTTTATGCAACTTCTTATGGGCTATAAAAGAAATAATTTTTTAATCACAATGTATAAATATAATTCAACTCCAGCATATATTTCAACCATCCTGTATATGATTTGCTTATGTCCACATCATATAACAGTTTTTGAATCACCCTATATAATTTTAATTTCACATTTTTTCCAACATTTTTATACCACCAAACGTCCAGTCCACCCTATATTCCAACCATCCTGTATATACAGCTGCCTACGGACCACTGTCATTCTAGTCCGTCCTATATTTCAATCTTCATATGAATGCAACTTCTTCTATCACTTTACTTTGTGATTTTGTTTGCTATTACTAAACACCCTGTCTATAAACAAACCAAATAGCAGTTGAAAGTTTGACATGTGTTGTCACTGAATTTTCTATTAGGCCGGGAGAATGTTGCAACCAAAAGCACCGTCTTCGCAAAATGGAAAAGTTTGCATTTAAATAGGTATTTGCCTGGTATACAAACAAAACGAGCTTGGTACTCATTAATGTAAGGAGCCGAAAATACTATGCTTTACTACCTATATGCTTGAGATGTACATTGAAAATTTTCAAATTCGCAATTATAACTTCCAGTGCCTAAAATTACCGCACTATTACGTTGGAATTAAAATATTTATAAGGAAATGTCCGTTATGTCATTTCGATGAAATTTTTGATAAGAATTTTGGAATTTTCGGTGATATTCTGCAAAACTGCAAGTTGCATGTCACAGAAAACTATATGAGATCACCTAAGGATCTTTCTTAATAGATTAAACGTTAAAAACTATACACATCCACAAGGAGTTATCGAAAAATCGACTAAAATATTAGGGATATTGGTCGATTTCCATGCACGCATGTGCTCATTCACAAATTTTATCACTTTACCAATAGAATTATTTTTCAAAATTTTGAAGTTTCACCAATCCGGATATATGCTCTATTAAACAAGACCATATTCATTTATAACGGTGCACCACAGGAGAAGAAATCAGGTAACATACTCGTATATACAAAAAAAAGTGAAAAAATACGCGACGAATTGATAACCTTCTCCTTTTTGGAAGTCGGTTAATAAAACAGTAATGTTAATTTTGGGGGCCAATTTAGAAAATTAAATAGACATTTTTATAAAAATCAAGCGAGTCATGTAGCAGATAAAATAAAAAGTCTAAGTTTAATATTTTATAGAGAAATGAATTTCGACCTCTAGGAGTCTGTCTCTGTTAGCTAGTTTTTCCTGAAACTACTAGATTTCGAAATTTATTTCGGGATAAAGTGTTTTATTTTTATTTGTTTCTTTATTTATCATTTTTGAAAGAAATTGTGTACTCCATTTATGAGACTGTAGACACATGCAGAATGTTTTAGGTATTTTATTTTTATAGTAACAACTCCAAATGAAATTTTATCAATAAAATTAACCTGTAAAGTTTTATTTTTATATAAGATTTACGTAAATATGTTTTATATATATTTTTGAAGAACTTAAAACTTCTCTCCACATTGAATTCGTTTCCGAATACAAGTGGATACTCAGGAACCATATTACTGGAACTTTGTGGAAGGAGTGACAATGATTTTCAACTTGGAAAATATTTTGCTTCATTGTATATTAAATTTGTACAGAATAATTTTTACAAATTTCGAGAGCTGGTAAATGGATCACTACCACATTAGTATTGTCTTCTCTACATTGGGTGGCTACTGGAACTAATGTAATCGTCGTTTTGTCATGTGCCACTAATTATGTCGATACAGATTTTCATTTCTTCGCATATTGCTACAATGGGCATTTTTTCAGTACTCCCTCCGAACTACACTTTAATAACTTCTGCGAAATCTAATCTCCACTTAGCATAATCAACTGTTTCTAGAATATCTTGTCATCAACTGAACTCGAACTGACTTAAATTGAACTGAACTGACTTGGCGGCTAAATGACTGACTGTTGTATGATTACTAATTGAAAGAAATAATTTAAAGTCATTTTTTGTTGTATACCTTCAGCTTACCTACCTTTCATATCAGATATTACATATCTGTCTCAAATGGTCAAATTTCAATTAATTTACTATTTACAGTTTTTTCTATCAATGCTTTATTTTAGTCCACATGACGCAGCTATTCTTTTGTCACAAACAACATATTTCTTTTATCTTTTTGTTTAACGGGTTTTATATAATTTTAAGACTATTTGTTATTAAATATCTACCTCATTAAAAATAGTACCTCATACAGTGTTATTTATATATCATTTTATGTTTGTAACATCATATTTGTTTTCGGTTTAGTGTAGTACAGAACAACTTTTATTTGTATATCTGTTAATATACAGAGCTTCCATTTCAAAGCTAGCCACCCAAAATAACTTTAAAAAATCTTTAATAAATAATTTAATAGTAGTGGTTTCGTTGTAAACTGATCAAATTTCGACAATGGTTTATTGTTTACAAGAAAGAATTGACATAATACTTATTTATGGGGAAGCTGTGCACGGCTCAAGTGTATCAGAGATATCCCAATAAAGATATTGGGCATGAGTTTGTGTTGGATTTAGTTCATAAATTCCAAGAAACTGGAAGTGTGTGCAATAAAATTGCCAAGAATAGTAGAGTTATTTTAGGTCATTTTGCCATGAATTTTCAAACATCAACACCAAAAGTCTCCAGGTTAATAAATATTTCCGTCGGCCCTGTGAATAAAACGTTACGCCTTAATAAATTCTTTCTTATAATATACAGCTTGCTGAGGATAATTATGCCAGAAGTTTAGAATTCTGTGAATTAATGACAAAGGGCAAATGCAAAACCTAATTTTATTAAAAGTATTTGTTTTTCTGAGGAAGCAGTTTTTTTAAATGTATTTGTCAATAAAAATAATTGTAGATCCTGGGACAATACCAGCCCACAAGTTTTTCGGGACGAGCACATCCAATATCCTTAGAAAATCAACGTATGGGACGGACTTCTCGAGAATAAAATTTTTGGTTCGTTATTCGTGGAAGAAAATTTAACTGGGGAATTGTATTTGGACTTATTAGAAAATGTGATATATCCCTCTATGACCGAATCTTTAGATAACCAAATAGATGAAGATAGAACTTTCAAGAAGACGGAGTATCTCGACATTAATGCTTGCCTGTACGAAATTGGCTTAATGAGACATTTCCAAATAAATGGATTGAAAGAAGGAGCCCTATAAAATGACCAGCAAGATCACCCAACCTAACGCCCCTTGACTTTTTTATGGGGACATATAAAAACTGTGGTGTATAAAACTCATCCTCGCTATATTCATAAGAGTTCAGTTCCCTAAATAATAAACTAATGAATTCAGACAAGGGTCCAATCCCATAGAGCTCATTGTATAGTTTGCTTTGTAAGAATCCATAAAATGGTATTAAAAATGTCATTAGACATTTGTCAGGCACCAAAGCTTCCACAGCATTTCCATTTTTGAATGTGTTAAAAAAAATTTTTAAACGGATTTGTTTTTAGGAGACCTTTTTGCATAAGGATCAGCAAAAAATGAATCGAAATAATTTTCTGTGTGAACATTAACCTCTAAGAAAAGTATTCGAAACTATAAAGTATCGATACTTTTGTTTCGATACTTTAACAAGTACAATACTTTTTTTCGATACTACTCATGAGAAAAGTATCAATACTTTTTATTCGATATCGTGCCCCGAGTCACATGACACAGATAAGTATCACACAAAATAGATAAAAACATATTATAGGCATAGCAAGACTAGTTGACAAATCAGTAGTTATACTTTCTCTCAGTTAATTCTGGAAGAGAGTTTTTCTATAAGAGTGCAACCAGTGTTCTAACCAATTACTACAAACTGCTTTTAAGTACTACACCTTGAGTTTCAATTACTTAACTTACCGGTATTTTTTGAGGAGTGAAAACCCAAATGAACATTCAAAACAAATAATAGTTTATGATGTTAGGTTTATATCAGCAATAGATGTAATCTGTTGGATAAACAGTTTTTAAAAAAATTATAATTTTAATGATTTATGGAGACATTTGGTCAAAACGACCTGTATTAACTAGGCTACTACGAACGCAATATACTGAAGATAGTTGTAATCTGAATGTCAGAAACTTGGTCATAACATACAATTTCAAAATTCCATAATATTAGACAAAGCAGAACACAATACAACACGAAAGCTTCAAGAATCTGCTTTCATTTTATTAATTGAAAGCGACTGTATCGCTAGTACTTCTGTAAAATTCAGACGTTTCTGGTTGCCAATAATCAAGAATGAAATTAATATCTGGACCTAATGTCATTATTAACAAGCTTGTAGGGGATATTTCATAAGGTGTTTCCTAGGTTTTCCATGACTTTAATGAGCTGTCTGGGACATTAGAAATTATATTTGATCTCATTTTTGGCGAATGCACTTATAACAAAGTCATACCTAGGAGCACCACATGAAATTCGGAAGATAACTGTTTAAAATTCTTCCCACTTGAAAGAAGCTTTGTTATTCTCATGATTTTTAGAATTTTTTAGCGCTACCCAGCATATATCAAATTAGCAGTAAATTCTCTTAGCTACATCAGTTTTATTGTCAAACATTCAATGTCAAATTGTGAATTTAAAAAAACTGCCATTGCGAACGTTTCAACTGAAACGTTTGGACTATTTGAAATATAGACTTTTAAGCCATCGTGAAATTACTCCCATAAAATCACAGGAATATAAAATTCACTACAATTTTTCTTATTTAGATAATGCCTCGAAATTGTTTTCAAATAAGTAGCACATATTGTATTAAAAGTGCGATAGTCAGTGGAGCAATGGAAGTGGCTGCCAAGCAGAGAGCTACATTTATGTGCAAAGGGGCAACTATATCAAAATTATTATGAATTGTATTATAGTGTAGTTTCTCTGCAGTTTATTAGGTTCTTACTTACCTATCTGTTGTCTCTGTGTAATGGTCTATTTTTCCAATGAATTATTAATTACACACATTTTTTCCTTGGTTGAAGGGGGGGGGGGCGTCATGGTGGTCATATCACCCCAAATCGTACACGAAAAATTGAAAAATTTCGTAATGTAATAAAAAAAGAAAATTAAAGTAAAAATTTAATATAGCACTTTTTTTGTTTGACACCGCTGGTGAACAATGCAAACAATGCTCCGATCCGATTTAAAACACACATTTTGAACACTTTCTGATTTTTTACAACTTTAACATGGACATTTTATCGCGAAATGAATTCCGACATCCAGGAGTTTCAGAAAAATCTAGTTCACAGAGACTTCAAATTGGGAGTGGTACTATGATTATCGCCGTTTCTCTGTGATTCCTAGGATAGAAATCACACGAAAAAAATCGTAGGTTTACTAAAACCTGTCAAATAAATTACAATGAAGGCGTTCTGATAGCTTCATCATAATATAAGCAAAAAACAATAAGTATTAATATTTTTTGGAGTTATTTATTTCCAAATAATTTCCTCGCATGAGTTTGCTGTTACAACTATGTGTGCTTTGGCCTATAAAGTACTACTTTAGAAAGAAATGGCATAGGCAGTTTGCTGCGAAATTTTTTATTACTTAAATGGCAACATTTTTGTTTACTTATCCCCACACCGTATAGAGATATCAAAATATATTTATCTCCACATAAATGGCCCACAATCAGTATTAAGTACAATGCAACAACTATTTATTCATTATGAAAGCAACTAGACGTAACTGCCAACTAAGTAGAAATTAGCTCGAATAAAATGATCAGATACGCTGCAATAAATCCATTAGATTGAATGAAATGCATTATTATTGGAAATATGTGGTAGCCTGGCACATTGCTGTGGAAAATCTTTAACAGCGGTTGATTTGTGGTCGTAGATGTAATGCTGTTTCTGTACGGCCAGCTTATTGTATACCATTGATCCCGGTTATTATCCTGACGAGTCCTGGTCGTGCTTTATGCTTGTGATCCAAAGCTATTCGACATGAATTAATACGGTCGATTACTATTATTACTCGTGGAATTTCGTTCGAATTGGAAACCGCAGGAGACTACTTTAGGTATTCATACCGAATTCCTGACGGAATTCCGTGTGTTTGATTATTCCTAACTTTGACGAAACATCCGTACAAACGAAAATATGTGGAGCAATTATAAGCTGGAATATGTAAGCGTTTGTAGCAAAAAAAATATAAATTATCGAAATATTTCAGTGTTTATTCATTTACCTTTCAGAAAAAAATAATACATTTATTTCATCAGGAGCAAATAAACTACCTGATTAATATTTTGTTTTTTAAATGAATTTACATAATTTGTTAGAGAAATCCCGTTAAGATTATATCAAAGGCAAACATTTCGATTTTTTTATTGCCTCTAAGGTGTCTTCTAAATGTTATTTGTGGCATATTCTTGATTACTTTAATGTGTTCTTGGGAAATAACAATACAATCGAAACAAAAATGTTTTCAGGTCACATAACAGGTAGTCAGTTTTTTATGACATCCTTAGTGATTTACAAATTAAAACAAGAATTAAAATCTGAGTACCAGATGATGTAATTAGATCACATTTCATATTGAATATAAGGTGACTTTAATCAAGCATTTTATGTATACACATGAAAGCAGTAACTAAATGATCAAACAGACGCAAATGTTAATTAAAAGAGGGACAAATCAAATAATGAACAAGTTGTCTACTGTAATTTGGCATCAAAAATCCTGTTTGATAAATTGTTTCGAGATATAACTCAGGTTTACATATTATGTAATGTCATTAATTTAGAAATTAAACTAACTTTTAATTCTTCATTTTAGATTACTAGCAGAATCACAGCTATATACGGCCGATTTTATTCATCTACAACTGCATCAGTCTTCTTCAAAGACGTGGGCAAGGGTGGCACCTCGTAGAACATACAGCAAAATTAACTGATTATGGCAAAAAAATACAAAGTAACCGACTTTGTAGTGATATTTTGATATGTTTTCCACTCGCAACTATGGTCCTTTACTTTGTTATAAACAACGGAATCAAGAAAATGGCTTTTTGTTCTTTGTATGCTGATAAAATCAAAAATAACAAACCAATCTGTAAGATGTCAACTGGTGAGCATATAAATACCAACAAAATCAGTCAAGGATCGATCCCATCGGATCACTAGTAACAGAGAAATACAAGATATACTGGAAAATTTTGCAGTTTAAAAATATATGTAGAACTGGGCCTGTGGGAACTGGGCCAGTGAGAGTTATCGATAGTAGTGGTACGATTTCACAAAGCCTCTATTATCATTTTACATTACGTGTCTTTGTACTATATAAAAAATTATAGCAAAAATGACCAACAATAGGCGAGTGTACGAATGTATTCGAGTAGTGGGGACTGCTGAGGGAACTGCTGTCAATACTTATCGATAATAACTGATCAGATAGTAAAATACCTAATCTAGTCTATTTATATTTAATCTGATTTTATCGGACTCTTGCCAACTCTTTCCAGTCTCATTACTTGTCCTATTTGAAAAAATAGCTCTCTGGTGAACATTTATCTAAAGTCCCTTTAAAACATATAAACCGATCATTGACACATGTTTAACTTCCAACTAGCAGATATAATAAAAAACTTAGCTATAAGAATTTCACAAAAAGAAATATAACGACATTTTCCTCAATATTTCTTCGAAAAGGCTACTGGTAATATGTCGATCGTAAAATGACGAAGTTTCGGCAGAGTTACATCTGCCCACATCAGGTCGGTAATTCTTCTAGTTACACGAATATTCAAGTAGCTAGAAACGTGAACAGAAGACTAGGAGAATTAAGCGAACCGACCTGATGACGGAAGATGTGACTGTCGAAACGGGTCAGTTATAAAAATGAAATTAAAATGGTTCTAATTGTTCAAATCAGCCACTTTATAAAATATAGTCACTCGTATAATGTGATCCCTCTTGTCTTGCCTAAAATGCTAATACAATGACAATTTGTAGTATATACAATGTGAAATTAAAGTATGTGTATTTGATCCCATCAATACCAAGAAACAGCGTTTCAAAAAGTGGAAAAATCATTAAAAAAGAGTCCAAAAGCAGATATTAGCCCCATCGGAAAAAGGCAGTAGTTGGAATGGAGTGATCGATAGCGGAGTGTAATACTATTATTTTTCCTTGTTTCCATAACATACACCATTCAGCTATTGTTGTTGAACGTCAATTTTTTTACAGTTTTGACAACTTATAATCTGTTTTTCACCCCCATGAGTACTCGTACCAATATACAGCGCCCAAAAAACAAACAAAAATCTCAAAATAACATAATATAAAAATTCTCTATTTTCTTAGATATATTGTGAAAAAAGAAGAGCAGTTATTTGAGACTGAACGAGGGAAGCGAATCCTGCTTTCGAAATACACTTCCAGTCTCTCGTTATCCCACTGCTTCTGTTTCTCTTTCTTTTTGCCATTTTTAGTAAGATATAAAAATTTCAGGATAATTAAAATAGTTGTCAGTATTTTGTTACGACTCAAGTATTAATCCCTAATGTGTAATTTAATTCTCAATTTAAGCATAACTGTCAATAAACATATGACGTGTATGATAATTTTTAATCCAAATATAAAATTTGTTAAATTATAATATTTCAAACATATTTTACCTATTTAATTTTCTGGCAATATATACTGAAGTCACTTTAATTATAACAAATTAAATTATGAGAACATTATTTAAGTGGATATTTTTTAAATATCAAAGCATCTCCAAACTATTTTTCAAAATAGCTGTTGCAATCAAAGAGGTTAATACTGTAGAGCACGTGAAGTAGCGAAATTCATGTAATATTAATAGAAAGAGAGAGAGAATAAGCGTGTCGTTCCTGATTGGTCAGTGTCAGTGGTGACGCCTACTATTGGTAGGGTAGAGACATAGCAAGCGCTCCCTGATATTTTCTTTCTCTTTCTATTGTTATTACACTGCCACTTACAGTAACGCCCATACCTAATTCACTCTACGTATTAAGCTCTTTGGTTGCAATACGCTAGTAAAGTATCTTTGACAATAGGCATTTGCGCCATCTCGTGTTTTATTTGTGGAACGCTGGTTCTGTCAAGGCCGTAATTTATGTTTGCTGTGTTATAGATTAAAATTTAGTTATCCCATAAAATTGAAAGAAATACATCAAACCGAAAGTGCGGTATAGTTGATTTTGAAAATACATCAAGGAATAATTAAAAATTACAAGTCTACCGTTTTCCTGGATTTCTATAGCAATTTAAGAGGAAGGAAAAAATGGATTACAGCAGTTCGTCGTCAAGGGTAATTAAATTAAATTTCCACGTTTTTGGTCATTCCTAAATACATAACATTAATCACAATTGTTGTTCTGTTAACAAAAATAAGATTTAATAACTCTTGTAATCAGAAAAGTTAATCATGTAAATACTTTTCTTTCCAGAATAAATTAAAATGTAAGGTTAACATAATTTTTAATTTTTTAATTAATAATATTTTCTTTCAGGAATAAAGAAAAAAAGTAACGTTTTAGTTAAAGGAGGGATGAAAATCCATGGCAACCAGGAACATACTCAAGGATTGGCTGTGCTCATTTTGATGGAGCAGAAAAATCAAACAATGTAGATACATAACAAAGTTTACAATTCAACTATCTTTCCTGCAATATATCAATATTTATACTCTTTTAAATAAATAACACTTTTTATTCACATAATTTTTATTTTTTTATGAGCGCTTCTTTATTATTAGTTATTACAAAAGCTATAAATCATATATAATCAAAATTAATTTCTTTGTGAATTAACATGTATATTTGCACCTGTTCTTGCTTTATTATCCTGGTTCTAACTTCAAAATTTTTATCTTGATCCATTAAAACTTCATCGTCAGTGAGATCTACCAATAAATTATATATAATGAATAAAGTTAATTTGTTTTTTTCTTATATATATATTTACTTACTATTGTTAATCGCAATTGGAGCTTCATCGGCTCCTGAAGATGCAATTTTTTCTTTTCATAGGTACTCGTAATCTTCCAGCCCACAAACCAGCATGAAGATTTTGCTTTTTTATATACATATTGCAGGAAATATAGTTGTATTGTAACTTTTGTTATGTGCATTGTTTACTTTTGTCCCAAACAATTTGACCACTGCTAATCATTGAATTTGTTTCTGGTTGAGATAGATTGCCCCACTGCTGTAATTAGAAAATCTCAGTTATGTTAACAGAACAACAATTATGATTAATTTTATACATACAATAATGACTAATAACGTGGAAATCAAATTTATTTACCCATGATGTCGAACTGCTGCAATTCATTTTTTCTTCATCTCTAATTGATATGGAAATCCATGAATGTGGTATAATTGTAATTTTTGATTTTTCCTTGATGTATTTTGAAAATCAACTACACCGCACTTTTGGTTGGATGTATTTTTTTTCCATTTTATGGGATAACTAAATTTTAATCTATAACACAGTAAACATAACTTACGGTCTCGAAAGAACCAGCGTTCCACAAATAAAACACGAGGTGGCGCAAATGTCTATTGTCAAAGATACTTTACTAGCGTATATGGTTTAATACAAAACGTATTAAAAATAAATACATTAAAAAAAACAGACATAAAAAAATTTTTTGCTAGAACAATTAAATACTGTTTCTGAAGTCGGTGCCAAGCTAAAGTGAAAATATTTTGTGAAGTACATTTATAAGTTGTACTTCGCAACTTCGCTGTTCAAATTGGCACCGACTTCAAAAAAGTATTTAATTGTTGTAGCAAAAAATTATTTCATGCTTTTTTTGGAAGTCGGTTTTGTTTTTTAAAAATGTATTTATTTTACAATTTTTAGTGATACAATGTCTTAATTGGATACAGTTTTCAGATCCAATTAACTTTTTCGATATTGCCTAAAATAACGTTTTTTACTTTCAAGCACCATTTATTAGTTTGACCAACTGCATTTACTGTTGAATATAATAACTTGTTTTCTATATATGTATATGTAATAAGAAAATTTTGTATATGATTCTAACTTAGGATCTACTATATTGTAGTAGTTCTGAGTATCATCATTCTTTAGGTCTATTAATTATACTGACATTCATTTTATATCGGAATCTTATAATAAATCGTTATACAGTTTTAATTGACATATCATGACGAAGTTTTCAATTCTAACTTTATCTGATAACAATTTGAGTTATTATTAAAATTAAATGTACTTAAATAAAACTTATATTCTTTATATCAAATCTACTACACAATTTGGAAAAGTGGCATCAAGATTTATTATACAATTTTTAGTGACCTGGCATAATTAGATGCATTTTATAATACTTATTACTTCTGCTTGTTAACAATTTCATATATTATGAAAATAAAATTAAGTTTACTATTAAGAAAAATTCATATTTGCTGACAAACCTTGTATACAGTTGAAAAAGTGACATGTAATGACTACAGTATATGTTTCTCACCATACAAATATTTTTATGAAGAATAAGTTGTTCTCTAAATAATATTCCTACGAACGTTTTCCGTTTCAATCCAACTTACGAAGACACATTGTATATAGAAACCAACTGAGAACCTCCATTTTGAAGTTGATTAACTGACATTTATTTCGATTTATCTCCAATCAACTTTCAATTTGTTACAATTGTGATTTATACAGCACAGTTGATACACTTTTCAATTCTAATAAACATTGTTTGATCACAATTTGAAATGTTATAAAAAAATAAAATTTATATATTTTTGAAACCTAGTATATAGTTAGAAAAGTTACCTAAAAATTTATTATACAATTTTTAGAGCCATGGCTTATGTAGATGCAATTTTATATTCTAATTAGTTTTACATGATAACAATTTTATATATTAACAAAAACGAAGATACTTTAATTTGTGATCAAAATTCCTATTTGATGACAAACGGGGTCTATAGTTAAAAAATCACATGGAATGATTACAGTCTACGTTTTAGACTAAAATCTGATTATGAAGAGTAAATTTTTCTCTTAAAATTATTAATAAAAAGAAATCGTTTTATTTATGAATACATCCTGTATATATAGACTAATCGGAAATCTTCACTTTGAAGTTGATTAACTGAAATTTATATTGAGTAAGTCAATGTTGTTAAAATTTACCCCAAGTTCCGAACAGAAACATTTTCATATTTTTAATACCAGCAACTCCACCAAAGCATATTGTATAAGAAAGTCTGTAAAAAAGTTTTTCCCGATTTTCTAAGAAACGGTGCAAGCTACGTTATTGAAAATAATATGTGACTACTTCGCGATCCCTCGGAACAGAATACTGTATAAACGGTCAAAATTCCTTGAGCCATTTGCTAGTAATCGCTGAACAAACATACATACAGACAAATCCTCCTTCTTTTTGAAGTCGGTTAAAAAGAGTCCGTCAAAATCCATTAAATTAGATTGGGGCTGATTAAGCAAGTGAGTGGATTTTAAACATAACTCAAGAGTTTTTGGAATATCTCATAGATATTTACGGCAAATATTAACTTGACCTTTTTTGTGTTGTTCTGACGTATGCCCAAGTCTTTAATTTAAAATATCGCAAACAGAGAATTGGAATGTTGATTAGAACGAAAAACAAATTGTGTGCTGGTGTTATATGTTAATTGGATGTTATACTTGTTTATTTACTAATTTATTGATTTTCTATAAATGATATAAACTGGTCCTTGTTTCTTAGACAGAAAACTAAGTTGTATGGGTATCCCAAGATGAAGCAAGTGTGGTTTCGGAACGAAACATTGAAATAAATGCAATTTCATTTTTTGCATTGCATTAACATACTCTCTAATTTCATATGTGTACTTGTGATCTACCGTTAAGAAACTTTCGCTTCAAAAAAACTATAAAATGACTACACTTTTCAATTTTGGTCGATTTCCTATTTTCAATAATCTCTCCTCGCTCCAACTCAAAAAAAAACAGTGCATAAAGTTTGAGGAAATTTTCTAATTTTCATACTTATCTCTAAACCGAAGTCATGACTTTGTTACGTGTACTATACGTATTAATTAGTGGCCGATACTTAAATGTATTAAAGTTGCATATCATTACTAAGACAAGTGAACCGAATAATCTCTTATTAATTGTATAACTAAAAGCATGTCTGTAATTATTAAAAACTTAAAATTCACTTAAAAGGACTCTAAACTGCTCCTGTATATTATTAGTAGCCATAACTCTATCCTTGGAATTCAAGTTGCAAGAAAGATGACAGCTAACACTATACACCTAACGTGTAATGCTATTTAATTTAAATATGCATTTATTTCCGCACAGCTGTAGACGTCCGTTTTCAACAATTTGATTTGTGGTTGTATATGTAATGCGGGCTCTGTACTGGTCAGCTTATTATCCTGCATACTCCAGGTTATTATGCTGACGCGTTCAGGTCGTTTGTTTCTATAAGCGTGACATAAACTAATGCATTCCATTTGAACTATTTGGTGAGAAATTTCGCCTCAATAAATTTAATTTGGTTCCATTTCTTTAATGACGACATTCGCCTTCATAACTTCATATCAATGTAAAGTTTTATGTTCGCAATATTAAACATAATTTATGTAAAGAGAATTAATTTAATTCCTTTTCTAGGTAGGTGGCATCCCGTACTCTTGAGCAAAAATAGTTAATTGAAATTTGTGTTTATCCATGAGAAAAATCATTTATGTTATTCAGAATTTTATGTGCGTGGATGGGTTGAAATGAGTCCCAATTATACATTAATAATTTGGTAAAGTGCCAGTTGGACCCGTATACTGAGGGCTCTGTACCACCTTTGAGATTTGATACAATGTAGGTAAATCAAGATATACTTATATTTTTTAACATTTCAGTTTTATACAAGCAGGGAAAAGTTGATTTTCTGATATTTTACTTAATAACATTTAAAGTATGCGTTTTAATATCGTAAAAAGTATACACATTTATTTTTCACTACGAACATTTTTATTTTATCTGCTACATGTTTGCCTTGATTTTTATAAACATATTTATTTAACTTTATAATTTGGCATCCAAAATTAATATTTGGATTTTCGCTTTATTTTCCCAACAAACTTTCAACAAAGCCCTATACAATCTTTTGTCAGAATTTTAGGCTTAGCAGTTTGTAAGATTAATGTTAAAAATTTGTTTATTTTTCATATAAATTTTGATGCGGCCCTATCTTCTCATTTTGTTTCAAAGCTTAGGCACAGTAGTTCGCAGATATAGCAGGTAGTGGGTCTAGATTTGTATATTCTATTAATAACTTTTTAACAAATTATTTTAGAAATATGAAAAAAGATACTTGTTTTCCTCATGTTGAGTCCATCTACTTGATATATTACACAATGCGTTTGAAAACATGCTTATTTTTTGTTTTTCATTTGATTCCATAATTAGGTCCCTCAAACTTAATATTTCTTATTTTCTCGTAATGTAGAAGTGGGGCCCGATACTTCCAATTTATTTCAAAGTTTTATGTCGTATGGTTCTGAGATAAAGAGGGCAATTAATTAATTTTTTAATTTTTTTGTTAATATCATTTAAACAAATTACTTTAAAAATATGAAAAAAAATATTTGTATTCCTTATAATGAGCCCTTTCATATGATATATGCCTTTGAAAAAAGTCGCTTTTAAGCAATTTAGTTTCAAAATATCATAAAATATATTTGTATTCCTCATTATTTGCCCTTTCATTTGATATATTACATCACGCGTCTGACAAAAGTTTAATTTATTATTTTCTGTATAATTCTATAATTTGCCCAAATCAATATTGGGTTTTTTCCTTATTTTCCTTTAAAGTTGACGTCACGTCCTATACTTCCATTTTTTTTTCAAAATTTGAGGTCTTACAGTTTCGGAAATAAAGCAAAAGAATAGGTAATATTTTTCATATTTTTGTTAATATCTTTTTAACAGTTTATTTTATAAATATAAAATATATACTTGCATTCCTCATAACCTTCAATTTGATATATTTATTACATGATCCGTCTAAAAAATTAATTTATACTTTCCATTTAATTCTGTAACTTGCTCCTCAAAATTAGTATTAGTGGTTTCTCCATATTTTTTCTGTAAACATGAGGCACTATATCTACAACTTTTTTGAGACTGTTAGATCTTACAGTTTGTAAACTAATTATTTAAAAATATATATATATATATTTGTGTTCCTCAGAATAAACCCTTTCAATTTATATATTACATGATGCGTTTAAATTATTTTCTAATTTTTATTTTTCATTTAATGCTATAATTTCCTCCCCAAAAAATATTAGGTGTCTTTCCTTATTTCCCTTTGGAAAGTGCTATATTAACTATGAATTTCTGGAAAGATTACCAGAATATATACTGATAAACTTTTCCTCCCAGTAGTTCGGAGAAATAAGCGTTTCCGTAATTGAATATACGGAACCCTGACATAATTTTACATAATTTTAAAATTACTTTCCTACAAATTTAACCACTCGAGTTTTTCTAGAAAAATATATTAAATTTCTATTATTTTAGGTTGAATAAATTATATGGCCTTTAGTATATCAAATATTGGGTCTGGAGCATTTTTGAGTAGATTCACTGGAATTCCTCCGGGACTTGTTGTTTTTCCGGATTTCACCATTCTCAATGGTGTGCGGATTTCTTCTATTGTTATCTGTTCCACGTTTTCTATGATGATTGTGCCAGTTTCTACTTGTATATATTCTTTCTTCTTTTGTCTCTGTCAACATCTCTTCATATTACTTTTCACATTCGGTTATATTAAATATTTGTAGATTGAGTCGATTATTATGTTTTATTAATAGCTGTTTATTGTCTGCGAGGGGCCTCGTCAGTGGGGAATATGTCGAAATTATCATAAACTCGTCGTTAAATATTCCAATATTTACTTACATTAATCGCTCTTTTATTTTTCCCAGTTTTTTCTACATTTTTTCCATTTTTCATGTATGGCTGTTGAGACCTCGACTTTTCTTTTCTGCTTTGTTCTACCCCACGATAAATGCGTAAATTGTTTCCGATCTATTCATTGCCGGGGACTTTCGGTTAGTTTCACAATACTTATTTTAAATTAGGAAAGCTTGTTGCAGACTTAAGGTACTTTTGTATCCTGCCTTTACATTATTTCCAATATTCAAGGCCTGTTTGGTACGCCTGTTCGATATCCTATTTTCCTGTTCTGATTCCGAAGCAACACGCGAGGAGTTTGCGCATTTTATTTTTTTAAAAGATATGAGGAGCAAGCCCATAGTCTAAAATTTCCATCTAGAAGCTATCTTAGGTTGACGAGCCCGAATATTTTCCCATGCTTGTGGAGCTTTAAATTTCCTACAATTTGACTTGTCAAAATTTCCACTATTTTTGATAAATCTTCTTTTGACCTCATACATACCAAGATGCAAATATATGATATGCAAAATATCTCAAGATCACAAAAAGATTATGAAAATGAGATTTTTGCTACTCATCTTTCATTAACATGGCAGAAACAAGCCATTGGGATGAAGACTCTTGGTTTAAAACTTTTTTATACTTGAAGCATTATATTTTTAAACGACTTCTAAAAAGGAGGAGGTTATCAATTCGTCGCGTATTTTTTCTTGTAAGTATGTTACCTGATTTCTTCTTCTGTGTGAACCGTTTTGAATGAATATGGTCTTGTTTAATAGAGTATATATCCGGATTGGTGAAACTTTAAATTTTGGAAAAGAATTCTATTGGTAAAGTGATGAAATTCGTGAATGAACATATGCGTGCATGGAAATCGACCAATAGCCCTAACATATTGGTCGAATTTTCGAAAACTCCTTATGGATGTGTATAGTTTTTTAACGTTTAATCTATTAAGGAATATCCCTAGGTGATCTCGTATACTTTTCTGTGACTTGCCATTTCCAAATTCTTATGAAAAAATGTCATCGAAATGACATAATAGACATTTCCTCATAAATATTATAATTCCAAAGTAATAGTGCGGGAATTTTAGGCACTGGAAGTTTTAATTACGAATTTGAAAATGTTCTATGTACATCTCAAGCATATAGGTTGTAAAACATAGTATTTTCGGGTCCTTAAATCAATGAGTACCAAGTTCGTTTTGTTTGTATACCAGGCAAATACTTATTTAAATGCAAATTTTTCCATTTTGTAAAGACGGTGCTTTTGGTTGCCACGTTCTCCCGGCCTAATAGAAAATTCAGTGCCAACACATGTCAAACTCTAAACTGCTATTTGGTGCGTTTATACACAGGGTGTTTAGTTATAGCAAACAAAATAACACAGTAAAGTGATTGAAATATAGGACGGAGTAGAAGTGGACGTTTAGTGGTATAAAAACGTTGCAAAAAATGTAAAATTAAAATTATATAGGGTGATTAAAAAACTGTTATATGATGTGGACGTAAACAAATCATATACAGGATGGTTGAAATATATGCTGGAGTTGAATTATATTCATACAGTGTGATTAAAGAAATATTTATTTTATAGCCCGTAAGAAGTTGCATAAAGTGTGGAGAGCAATTAATGTTACACAGGGCGATAATATAAAATGTTAAAAATGAAAAAAATTATGGGGTAGCCCACAAGGAGTTACATACTATGGTTGAAATATAGGACGGATTTTACTCCGTAAATATGGGATGGATTGTACTCCGTCCTATAGTTTACAGAAAGTGGCAGCTAACAAATTTATGCTTGTCCGTGGGCAGTCGTATGTACAGGATGGTTGGTACATAGGGCGGAGTGGAGTTATCTACAGTTATACAGAGTTCTCAAAAAAGTTGAAAAAAGTACATGGCGTGGTCATTAAGGCATAAATATATTTTGGGCTTATTATGTCAACGCCTACTAGTATATTTTGTTCGTAAACATTTACCTGTCAATTTAAATGAAAATGTATCATTGTGTAATGTTGGTCTATTAAGGTTATACATACAAAATAAAGAATGAAAACTACCTGAGTTCAAAAAAACTAAAAAGTTGAAAATAAAACATTTTTAAAAAAAATGTAACTGACTTCCACCTATAACTAAAAAACTAAAAATAATTATAACAAAATACAACTGTAGCGAACAAATAGCACATTCAATGTTGTTAGGTACCTATCCATGAAGTAAAAAATGTTAATATTTAATGGTGCTCATTCTGTACAAATTAATTACCTACCAATCTAGTATATTTTTGAAGTCGGTGCCAAGCAAATCTAAAATGCTTCATTGCGTACTTATCTACCACTTCATCAAACTTGATTGTTGCTTTTCAGTTATAGGTGGAAGTCGGTTATATATTTTTTAAAGATATTTTTGGTATTTATGAAGTTAAAGTTGTTGACGTTATGACAATTTTGAAAATTTTGACATTTCTCAAGAACGTGCTAAATTAAAAGTAATGTTTAAATTCAGTTATAGTCATTTCAGGAGCAGAACACATTAACAAACTTTTGCGTCTGCATATTTTTTTATCAAAAAATACTGAACCCCCAATTCAAAAATAGGTTTTTCTCAAAATGCCACATCAAATCTGTATTAATTTAAAGAATTAATATCATATTTCTCATATTTGTACTTTCCCCTGTTCTCAAGATGTGATTTTTTGTTAAACAGTTCTGTTTGGAACCTTTTTCTAAATTTTCTTCCGCTACCATGTTCGAAAAATTGTGTTCATGTCGTTTAAATTTTAGGGAGCTTCTGGTGAAATGGAATTTGGACCTATAACTACATATCTGAGATAAAAGTAGAGTCAAATAAATGATTGCGATAAAAAAATAGCGACTGGTATTAGTTTTTAAACACATTTGAACAAGGCAACAGACCTTGTAGCTAAAACTATACTTGTCTCTATTGATTGACCACACTTAGTGAACACGATATGTACGCCTGATAAGTCTCATTTGCCTAGTTCGACTGCGAAGACAATGTTGTATGTAGTGTAATTTATTATAACCACCCACAAATGGTGAACTATCTGTGTTTTTTTGTTATGTATGCGTTCTTTTCAATCTTGGTAAGCTGAAGTGATAACAATTTTGATAACCGGTATTTGTAATACTTGCTATAATAACGGTTTCTTTCACAATCAGTTTCATTTTTTCGCCTGAAATACTAGGACCGAATCATTAGGCGACCCTGTCATCACCGAAGTTTAATCGCGGATACAACTGTATAGTTTTTCAAACGTCAGTAAAATAGTGCACGTCAAAATGAACCTAACTTTTAAGCACACCTTCAAACTTACTTGTTCCCACTATGGAATGGTAATTCGGCAGTTTCATAAGGCGTGTTCGGACAAGGAAGACAAAAAAGAAATCGACCCAAAAGATATAAAACCGCCTGCTCACAACTTTAGAGTATACAAGGAAGGAGAATGGCGCCCTTATTCACCATTTCAAGGAATGGACAATTGGTTTGATTGGACTATAGCAAGGGTGGATGACTTGATGAACTGGGGCAGAAGTAGATCCCTATGGCCAATGACATTTGGATTAGCTTGTTGTGCGGTTGAAATGATGCAGTTTGCAGCACCGAGATACGATATGGACAGGTACACATTTTTTTACTATAGTTATAATTAAAGGGTTTAATGTTTTAAATATGTGCGTGAGGTGTTTGCATATACTGCCAAAATTATCGTTTTTAGACAGTAGCTCTGAATTGAATCAACACCTACTCTCAATCTAGAAATTAATAAGGTATCTATACGGTGGACACTAAAAAAAAGGAACGGTCAGATTATAGTATTTCTTATAATGTAGATTATATAAAGAAGTGTCAAAATTATTAACACAGTTTAATAATAATGTTTATGCTTAAAACTAGACATTTGTGTTAAGTAAATATTTCACCTCTACACTTAATTTTCAGTTAATCTAGGTGCTTGAGTATTAACACGTAAATTAAAATATTTGACAATATTTTAATTAACATCTTAGAATTGTGCCTTTTTTATCCAAGTTCATTAACCATTGACAACGGGGTCTAACCTAGACCCCGAAACGTTTGAAATATACAGCAATTTTCTTAACTGTGGTGTTATTTCGCAAGTATTACTTAGACATTGAAAAATATGCCACAAATATCATTCAGGAAACAACTAGAGATCTATAATCGTAGCATTGGAGTACTGTATTATTCAAACTTGCTCTATCACAGTATAGGCAGGTACTACCATACAATAATGATGGTTTCAGCTTGCCAACTAAACCAAAGAGGCTTCACTCATGCTCGAAATAGGGATGGAGCAAATTTCAAATTAGTGGATAATTCTAAAGTATGAAAACAGTGAGATTGGTAAGCAATATGTCAGAATATTCAGACTACGGTAAACAAGCGATTAATTATACAATCACAGTTCAATTTGGACTGTCAAAAAAAAGAGAAATGGTTTAAGTTCAAGTTCATCGCGCATTGAAGCAGAACAAATGCCCCTTAAAGTACTCGATCATTTATGTTATCCACAAACTGACAGTGAGTATGAACTATATTAAAAGGATCTCTAAGGAGTTAGCATGAGATGGAATTATGATTACAGAAAAATAACAAGTTACCTATTTACAAGACCTGTAAAAAATATATGTTTTGTAAGTAATTATAGTTCAGTGTATATGAAACCATGGAAAATTTGATTAAGCGAACTGCCTGTTACTGTTAATGATAAACATGAATATATCAAATGTGTGCGATACGATTTTTTGACGTTTCATTACTATTTTTTAAGCGTTTGGTGTTTTTGACATTTCTGAGTTTTTTGACGTTTTTAACATTTTAGACATTTTTTGACATTTTTTTGATTATTTACATTATTGAAATTTTCGACAATTTTGATAATTTCTACATTTTTGACATTTACAACATTTCTAAAATTTCTGACATTTCTGATATTTCATTTTTGTCATTTTTGATATTTTGATATATTTGATGTTTATGACTTTTTTGCCTTTCCTTTACATTTAGGGTGATGTTGACATTTTTAGTTATTTTTGTAGTTTTGGCATTTTTGACATTTCGTACATTTTATTTTTTGAGATTTTGCTATTTTTAGGTTTTTGACAGAGAAAATTTGTCAGTCTTATAATGTTGTGATGTTTGGTGCATTTAATATTCTTAACGTTTACAACATTTATTTTCTTCATTTTTTTGAATTTATTTTTGGTCTATAAATCTCTAGTATCACTTAACATTTCCAGACATTTTCAAATTTTTTGAGATTTCCGATAAATCAAATTATGAATACTTTACATACATAATAAATACTCCACATAGCTATTATTATCGGCTATGTGATGAGTCATTGAATTCAGTTTTAGTCATTTTCAACTTTCTCCTCTGCACTTTCTATAACAGATTTTTGTAAAATGTCATATCAAATCTCTATTAATTTAAAGAATTAATATTATAATTCTCATATCTGCATTATTTTCTGTTCCCCTACTGTTTCTTTCTAAATTAATATTAACCCCCATTTCTCCCATTTAATATTTCCAATTGGACAAAATAATGAATTACGTATTACTTCACTTTCAAAAACCAACCTCTTAATTCTTGTGATAAAAAAATGATAATCTATATATAAATAGGCAAAGACAAAACGATTAGGTACCATTTTCTCCTCTGTTTCTCAACCGATTTTCTTCATTTTTGTTTTGTTTAGTAGCTACTGACGACCTTCAGTGCAGAATGCTAATATTAGTTTATAATATTGGTTCATTCATTAAATAAAATATAATAAAAATTAATTATTTACGTCAATAATGTCAATGCCAAACAACTGAATGTTCCGCCGCCGCCAGACTCAAAACATTGAGTAATTATCTGAGCGAAGTCATGGTAGGGGAAATACAATCGACCGACATGTTCGTAGTGGTCACTTTGAGCATTACGGGAGGCTATTATTACTGAAATTGTAAGAAAGTACACGTGAAGGTATTTATTTTGTTCTAATTTTAATAAAATAAAAAAAAATGAGACACCAAAGTTGTGTTGTGAATTGCAAGAATACCAGCAGAAAAAGTAGGTGCAAATTTTATAAATTTCAGACTGCTAAATGGAAAATAAATCAACGGAATCAGTGGATAGCTGCAGTTAAAAGGCTAAAGTAAGTAGTACCATAACCTTAATTTTATCAATAACAATAATTTGGAGCATTGCAAACCTTTGCAAAATTTTTAACTTTTGTAAAAGTTAATCATTTTTTAGGAATTCTGTAAGCAAAATAATCTAATATATAAATCCTTAAATTCAAAAATTAAAAAAAAAAACAGACAAACACATATATTTGAAAATGAAAGAAATGTATGAAAAATAAAAAATTTTAAATAATTAAAACGTACGGATAAATTGTTTCATTTGCTAATTGTGCAGTTTTTATTAATTTTGTTTACTATTTATTATAATATTCAAGAAATTGATTAATGTCTGCAAGATTTCACAATCATTAAAGTTTTAAGTTATCCCAGTGAAAAAAAATTCATTTTACAAATAGTAGCTTTTATACTGTCCTAAGATTTTATAAACATGCTATTTTATTTTATAGTGCTGATGGATCACCGTGGATTCCCAAGCCATACGATTGTATTTGTAGTGATCATTTTATTGGAGGTAAAAAATCGGCAGAGGAGTTAAGTCCTGGGTACATCCCAACTATATTTCCTTCAATATACAAGTCTTCAAAAGTTAATGAGTCTTCTGCGATAAACAGGTAAAAATTAATTCGTCAAATTTGATCAATATGAAGAACATAGTAATAATAATTTCTAATTTTCAGATACAATGGCGTGATGAATCGGCGGATGAAAGCAAAATTACCTTCAACTTCAAATGCTGAGTTTATTGTTACAGAGTCAATAGTAGTGATGACTGAAAATCCTCCAGTAGTGTCTTCAAAAGTGGACCAAGAGTGTCAAGTTGATTTTTATTCGAACTCGGACATTAATTCTCAAACGTTTTCTTGCAATCGTTACATCAAAAACGATGTGTGTCATAACATAACCTAATATTTACTGCGTTCTTATTTGTTGTTGATTAGTTTAATTGAAAGAAAAAACTGGAATCACTATAAAACTGTCAGAATTACAATTATACAGGGTGGTGCAAAAAATGTTATACATAGATGCATATACAGGGTGGCGGAAATGGAAATGTAACCCATAAGCAGTTGTATATATAGTTAAGATGAAATATAGGGTGAGAGGAATTATAGATATACAGGATGGTGATAAAAAATGTTAGAAAAGGAAATGATTTATAGAGTAGACCACGAAGAGTTCCATATATATAATGATTGAAATATAGGTCAGAGTAGAATTATAGTTACAGAAGATAATTAAAAATTTCATAAACAAAAAGAGAAAATATGGTGGTCATATGCGGTGGCATATACAGAATGGTTTACCCGGTGGTTCAAAAATGTTAAAAAATATTATGCGTGGTCCATGAGCAGTTGCATATACAGGTTCGTGGAAATATATAATGAGATAGAATTATTATAATGATGATTTTAATAAATGTTAGAAAATTGAGTGCAATTATAGCTATACAGGGGGGTTAGAAAAAATAAATATGTAGGGTAGCCCATTAGGGGTTGAATTGTTGTCATATTAAATTAAGAATTACGAATTTGAACACAAATAAAGTTCTATGAATTATATCTGAAAACAACTTGAATTTCGATACTTATTTGTAGAAGCGAGATGTAAGACCGACATCTAGGATTTTCGAGGATACTATCACACAGAGGTTCCGAATCTGGATCCGTTCTGTGTAATTGCTGTTCTCTCTAAAGTCCTAGGATAGAATGTCACGATAAAATTTTCATGTTACTTAACCTGCCAGAGATATTGACACAATTGGTCGAATTTCGACCAGTGGGCGACAGCTATTACTCTTTATTTGATGAGAGGATATACCAATTTTTGCGCATGTGTCACATTTGATTTCGAGATATTAATTATTTTCTTGATAGAGACATTCTAATCTCCTAGCGGTATGAAATATACTTTACGACCTATTCTCATACTTATCAAATATACATAAAAAATTCATAAAAATCAGTCGAACCATTTCGGAGGATTTCGACCACAAACATCCTGACACGAGAATTATATATATTAGATTTTGAGGATGACCTGTAATTATATGAACATGTTGCTTTGCCGGTTGATATTTTTCTATTTCAATCTGATTTATTGATTCTTAATAAATGACCATTTGAGAACGATTTCCTTTCCAACACCGATATATTCTGCATAATCTGTTGAATGTTCATATGAAAATACCACAACTCTGCGTAACTTATTCTCCTAAATTAATAATGTGTTACTGAACAACGCCGCACAACTTCTTCCTTTCAAATCTTTGGTGCTCATTCATCTTGGTTACTTCTTGGGTGTATTGATATCCTTGAGTTGGTTCAACATTCTTTTGTTAGGCACTTCATAACCATAGGTACCCACTATTAATGTTGCAAACACCTTATTTCGAAAAAAATCTCTCAATTGCTTCACAAGCAGTATGGATGTACTTTTTTTAATTCAAAAAGTTCACAACAATATATTAAACTCCAAACCTATGGAATTGATCATGTGTTCAGCTTGAACTATTCATTAATTATTCCGTCGTCATATTAGTTAGGACTTATAATATTCTAACATTTAAAGCACACCTGGCAACCGTCATTCAATATTGAACGTTACAATTTAAAAGAACTGTATACCAATTTTATTGTAGTATTGATAAAATGACTATATACAGTAGTAACCCGGCGGCTGTTGATTTTGAGATGTGGTTCGTTTAAGACATTTTAGGTGAATGCTTTGTTCATATCATTTGTATATTTATTTAATTATATTCTCTGTGATTGAAAATAATTAATAATATCAGTAGTTAAGCAAAATCGTTTCTGCGTACAAATTTCTCTCACCAGAGGCGCCACCAGCTGGCGTCATTGCTTTTGTTGTTGATATGATGCCGATTTTGTTTAACTCCTATTAACTGAACAAAGTTAATTTCATTGCAATTCAGACAAATGAAAATTGAAAAATGATTTATTTGCCAAATTCGTATCAAATGTAAAATGGCTTATTTATTATAGATATGGTGTGGTGTTTCGTGCATCTCCACGACAAACGGACGTCATTATCGTCGCTGGGACAGTAACTAACAAAATGGCAGTAGCGTTTAGAAAAGTATATGATCAAATGCCTGAACCAAAATGGGTTATTTCGATGGGAAGTTGTGCCAACGGTGGGGGATATTATCACTATTCATATTCAGTTTTACGGGGATGCGACAGGCTTGTTCCTGTGGATATTTACGTACCGGGTAAGGTATTGTTTCATTGCAATCAGTCAATTCAGACCAAAAACAAGTTTTCATCTAGCTTCGCTATTCAGTGTGTAACATAATGTAGTGCAGATATTTTGGCAGGTGTAAGTACTAGTCAGAATGAAGCCTTAACAATGATGTATTATTTCATATTGTTATGAGGTTTTTTGATATTTCAATACATCTGGCAACCTTGAACATGTACGGTTCAAAAATACTACAACAAACATGAACTGTTTCTAAATGGAGAACCAAAAAATATTGCAAAAAGACGAATATTTACATGAAATAATTTCTGATTTGTGTATAATTCCATAACATAATTTCATTTTACAAAAACATAGACAGAATTTTTTTCGATTTACTATTGAAATAAGTAGAGGTGAGGTTCGGTCCATATTAAAAAAAAACCTTTCACAGAAAAAACGATTTCACTTAGTCATTATATTTTATTTTTATTAGTAATATCTTGTAGAGTAGTTCCAAATGCACAAAGATTACAAATACTTCTCTTTGTTATGACTACTCATTAATTAATAACTTCAAAATGGAGATGTCTCGAAGAATTTTTTGCTTTCTTTCTGGGGTTTCAACGTCCAAATCCCCCCTGGGTACGCCCATGCACAACCTACCTAAATATTGCCTGTTTACTACGATTCTAACGAAGCAGTTTAACCAATGTTGCCGTGTTTTCTGTTTCATTAACACTTGGAAATTATTAAATAAATATAACTTAAACGTCCATTTTTTAGTTTTAGTTTTTATTGTTCTGTTCAGTTTAGATGACGAATTTCAGCATATTTTTCTTCTAAATGATAAATTTTTTGACATATGTTATGTAAAATTTTTTTCATTCATAGTAATTAGTCCTATTCTACCAAAATATTTGCACTGCATTATGTTACACACTGTACAATCAAGTTGAAAGTACAAGCAACTCTGCATACATATCTCTAAAGAACATAAAGAATATGTTAAAAAAAATTGAAACATAGCTTGCTTGGCAACGTCATGCGTACTTTTTGAGTTCAAAGAATTTTGTGGTAACGTCATTTTGAGGCTAGACGTCGATCTTTTTTTAGTACTTTTGTTGTTCTTTAATTACTCTTAATAAGATACTAAAGAATCATATGATGTTTTGAAATCATAAAATTGATATCTTTTTAGATATTTGAGTTTTTTTACAATAAATAAGTTCAAAATTCCTAAGTTTAAATGCTACTTCGACTCATATTCTACAGTTTTGCTACATAAGTCGAGAGATCTGAATTAGCAGTTCAACCACGATTTTCTGAGTTCTACTTTCTGGAGTACTGAAAGGTTCTATGAGGTACTTACAATTCATGGAACAATCCTAGAGTTTTCTAGGGGATTTTTCGGTGAAAATTAGATTTTCAAAAAAAAAACAACAAAAAAAAGCAGGTGCTTCGACGATTTTACCCAGACTTTTTTTTGGTAGGACGGTAGTAATGTGTTGAAATCGAAATATAAAAATGTAAGAAAAAATATTTATTTTAGAATGATTTTCTGAGTCCTGTCAACTAAATTAATGAAATGACCAAGAAAAAAATTGGCATGACGCCTGCTAGAAACATTTCTGGAAAAACAGAATAAAGATGAAAATTTTCTGCACAATTTTCCAAGTGAAAATTCATTTATCGCCTAGGAGGCGTCATGCCAATATTGTGTTGGTCATTTCGATATTACATATGTTTGATTAATTTAGTTGGCAGGACTCAGAAAATCATTCAAAAATAAATAATTTTTCTTACATCATTTCAACCCATAGGCCCATTACTACACTCCTGCCAAAAAATTTTTCTTGGTAAAATCGTTGGTAACCTATCGTTTTATTAACATGACAGTACTGAGAACATCTACGGAGCATCTACTTTTTTTTGTTTTGGAAAATCTAATTTTCACAGGAAAATCCCATAGGAAGCGTTAGGATTTTTCCATGAATTGTAAGTACTTCATAGAACCTTTCAGTACTCCAGAAGGCAGGACTCAAGAAAATCCTGGTTGAACTTCTAATTCAGATTTCCCGGTCTAATAGTGTTAGAACAAGTTTTAAAAATATTGTTTTTAGGTAGCCCATTAAAAAGAGGTGGAATATAAAATAATCAATAATGTATTTAAGTTTTTGTTAGAAAAGTTAGTACATTTAGAATGCTTTTTGAAAAGATGGGTAAACAAAGATGCATTGCTATTGTCAGTGATAAATAACTCCCAAGAACTAGTAAAAATATTTATTAGTTTAAGATAGTTATCAGGAAAAGAAAGCATTATCGTTTTAATGAATTATGGAAATCGTAGGACATACTTGGAAGCATGTACTCTTTAATGACCCCTATCCTAATCGAGAATCAATCAGCCGGTTGTCATCAAAACTAGAAAGCGCCTTAGGAAAACAGGTTCTAAAGATGACAGATCTAAAGTTGCATCAAAGGTTGATCAAAATCAGATTTGTTATTAGAACTTTGTGAAAATTCCACTATCTTTATCTCGTCAGCTAGTGTCCAACCATGATGTAACTAAAGGTTCCATTTATCGCATTTTGAAAAAGGAATAACAACATCCTTAGAATCTTATTTTGGTGCAAGCGTTATCCGAAAATGACTTCTTAATTAATAACCTATTATTTCTATAGAATGGGGCACTACCTCATTAACAAATGCACATACGTATGTATCTTGATAAAATGTTTCCGAACTGTCGAATAGGCCGAAGAGGTCCTGTAACGTGGCTCACCAAAAATAATATCTACAGTAACCGTCTTAAAGGCGAGTCATACTATGCGCTGCTTACCAATTGACAAGGCCAGTTAGCAAAGCCAGCGACTGTAAAATGTCTATGTATGTGTTCAATGTTTTGGCATTCACTTCGTTTAGTCGTCTTTTGACACTCCGCTCATTCGTCTTTAGTTGGAACGTGCTTAACTGGAATGACAATGAATCACAACTGACGCCGTGTGAGTACAGTGGTTGGCACGTTAGCATTGGCTTCCTTTGAAGGAAGTCGACACTTGAGCGATTTTTATTGGCACACGGCAAGTCTATTGGAATATTCCAACTGGCATTGCCATACACCGCACTTTCGGTAACACTTAGTTGTTCCGTAGTTTTGCTTATCAACGCTATAGTTTTCAATCAACATGTGGTAATATGCAACTGTCATATATTTACGTTTTAAGTGTCATCAGCAATATCCTTGATTTTTAATATAAAACTCAGCTTGCCAAAGGCTGCCCAGTTAAATCATTGATTATTTCAGGTGCTTTTCTCTCTGTGCCCATGAAAACAAAAGTATACGGGTTTGAAGTTAATTTTTTGATTTTTGCAAACAAACCCGTACCTTGCGTTACAATTTTCGACATGTGACATAATGATCTGTGTATGAAATTACAAATTTAATATATTTTTTTTATTTTTGAAATTGTCGAAATGAATTTCTTAAGCAATGACGTAGAATGTGCGTAGAACTTTTTCGAATGGGGTGTAGTCGAATAAACAAATATTGGTGCCTGATATTAAAAGTTAGACACGTGCTTTCAAGAGGTAATTATGGCTAACTATGGACTTTTCTGCAAAATAACCTCAAACATAATATTAAGGACTACATATTTAGACATCCAAACGTATCAATGTAGACCCGGTATTACAATGCCTCTGGAAATGAGATCAGAGGCAGACCTTGAACCGTTTGGTTTCTTAAATATACAGTCTCTAGTGTTGTGTTATTTGCCAAACAATCTTTAACAATAAAAATAAATAACTAAGGAAATTTGAACATTTGTAATAATTCTAATAGTTTTTAGGACATCTTTACAAGGTAACACTTTGTGGTCATAATTATAAGATAATACATTTAGTATTATTTTTCTGAAATTTGTGTGTTTATTTGTACAAATATTTTTAAGGACACTTATTCAGATGAGCAATGATTCATTGTTAAAATTATGGATCATATTTGTAGAGTACTCTGTGTACCCAATGTTAATTATTATTATAGGTTGCCCACCTACAGCGGAGGCCCTTCTTTATGGTGTCTTAATGTTACAGCGAAAGGTTAAAAGGATGAATGCCTTTCAAATGGGATTTAGAGACAGAATACATCCATGAAGTAATATTTTAAGGTATTTTTGTAGTAGGTATGAAATAAATATATGCTGTATCTTGTATACTGAGTATCTATTAATTTCTCCTGAAGAACCTCAAGCGCTGGAGGCAGGCGGATAGTTTTAAATTTAAATCTAAATTATATTTTAATAAGTTTTAATAAGTTATAAATAAAAAGAACCGACTTCAAGGGGCTTAAAATACAAACCGTTTAGAAACCGTGTGCAATCAATCACTATTATCTGACATATATGTGTTTTTTATCTGTTTTTTTTTCTATATTTTTCTCATATTTTTTTAACAATTTTACTTGTTTTATTAATTGGACCATTTTCTATAAGTGTAACTCTAATTCACCCTATATTCTAACTACCCCGCATATGTTTCTGTGTATTAGTTACTCAATATAAATTATTTGTCTATCATTTTCTGATATATATATATATATATATATATATATATATATATATATATATGAATTCTCTTCACCCTATTGGCCTATTGACGGTTTCTATTATTCTAT
Organism: Octodonta nipae; assembly: GCA_034190945.1. Classification (NCBI taxonomy): domain Eukaryota; kingdom Metazoa; phylum Arthropoda; class Insecta; order Coleoptera; family Chrysomelidae; genus Octodonta; species Octodonta nipae. Next base: position 26,791,462 of record CM067221.1, on the reverse strand, counting down.
TGTTTAAAACATCCTGCATACCCATAATTTTACTTCGTTCATATGTCAAGTATAATCAACTACTGATGTTCCACAGTGTAAAACATTTTTTAACCATCTTATATTTCAACCTTCCTGTATATGCAATTGCTTCTGAGATTTTTTGAGAAACCTCCGTCCTATAAGTCGAATATCCTTACTGCATATGCTTAATTAACCATTTTTTTTATCCACTTTAGTTTTACTTCACTCTTATTTCAACCACCTTGTATACGCAAGTACTTATATGCCACCCATACAACATTTTTTGAACTACCCTGTATAACATTAATTGTATTCCACCTTATATTTTCAACCATCCTATATATGTTTATGTATTTGTAATATTATATGTAATTTTACTTACACCTACCCCAACCACCGTATACTGTATAGAAAAGACGGATCACATAACAACTTTTCTTTTCGATACACTAATGAAATATTTTGTGCCATTTTACTCGACTACAAGCCCTATAAAATGAAAATTGTTCATTGCATTTCTTGACATTTAAGCTAGATATTTATGATGAAAATTTTTTGCACATATTTTTCCGATTTTTAGAAAAACGCTATGTTTTACGTTATGGAAAATTATAAGTAATCAAGTTTTAGAGAAAACAGTGTAGATTCATTGAAATTCACTGAAGTGTAGTCCTTCAATTACTGTTTTTTCTGATTTTTAGGAAAACCGTATATATATATCGCACGTTATAGAAAATTATATGGTAACTTTTTGTAATATTCCTATATACAATTCCGTTTAAATAATAAAAGTTGCCCAAGACGTTTTTTAATAATCACTGTCAACGAATTGATAACCCTTGGAAGTTGGTTAACAAGAAAGAAACAGTTCAAACTTTACTGGTAGGCAAAGTCCTTTACCACGTTCTTCGCAGATTATTATTTAGAATAGACAGAAGAGTAAAAAAATCTGTACCAACAATGTATATTAGTTTGTATTATCTCCTGAATGATGAATTTGCGCCCTTTCGTATCATGTATGTGTAAGGGATTACATTGTTCATGAGAAACAGTAAGAGATTACATGAGAAGTAGTTTGTTTCACCACATATTTAAACAATTAGGAAAAAATATGCTAGTTTTTAACAGTCCTGAAATTATGGATGGAAAATCAAATATGATATTTTTGGATGTAGCAGTTGTTGTCAAAAATATCAAAACACCGAAAAGTGCCATGCAAAAGTAGTGCGCTACAAAGTCGGAAAAATTTTTGTTTTTCCGGCGTTCTTTTGGGGTGAACTTGGTCATCTGATTACAATTATTGTTATTTTATTAAATTATTGTTCATTTGAATGTATATCAATAATTTTTCTCAATTGCATCGTATACTTGATTTATAAAGCTGAAAGGTCCTTTGATTCTGTACTGCAACTTTATTTTCAACATGATATTTTCAATAATCATAGATTAATGAAATTTTGCTATTTTCTACATATCATCGTGTTTTAAATAGTTAAATAATTCAGAAAAAAATGATGCTGTACATTTTAATGCAAACCATATTTTCAGGCTAATGAAAATGACACTACCATTTCAGGACTACTGACAAGATACGGCATTCATATTTTTTCACTTCAGTTAGACGGCATAAATAAATAGTGCATATCATTAATTGTTTTCTTCAAAAAAATACGGCTAAATACATGTTAGCATTCTACTAATTGCACGGCCACTTTGAGTAAGTACCACACTTCGATCTCTAGAATTTATTTGTCTGAAATCAATATGCTATTGGGATGAAAAATGTAATAATCCTGTAGATCTTAAGAGTTTAAAGTCCTACTGAAACATATGGTTAGGTCAGAAAAGTGGAGTGGAACGAAGTCCATATCTTTTTACCTTAATAATTACAAAATTATTAATCTTAGGATTATAAACTTGAGATTACACTGGGTTCAGGCGATTGTAATTTGGCAATATTTATAGTTCAAAACAACCAGAAAGTGTAAAAAATATTATACAACATTTATAGGACTGGGAATTATAAAAAATATAAAAATTCATTATGTCGGCCTCAGCCACTGCAGAGCTAGTAAAAAATATACATCTTCGGCCTCGGCTCGTCTATCACAGGAAAGAGGGGGAATAGACGAAGAAGGTGTACACCAATTTGACTTTTTTCCTAGAGGATGTAATCACTAGAGAACACGTGAAGCTATGGCCGACAAATTTCTAATAATATATTTACAGCCTACTCCATAACTAAAAATTACGAATCGATACAAATTTACCAAACATACACTATGTTAATATACTTAGGTAAATTAATTGTTGGCATCAACAATTTTAATGGAACTTACCTTATTATTGCAAACACTAGACCGAATAAAACTGACAAATTAAATGATTAATTAAAGAACACACAAAAAAAATGAAAAGGATACGTCAAGATAATCTTATCATAGACCAAAAATTAAAAAAGGTCAACCATTACCGATATTCATGCTACAATATTTTTTTAGAAAGGAAACTATTTTACCATTTTGCTGAAATTGAGGTTGTCACTATATGCTTTTTTATTAACTGACCTAAAAAAAGGAGGATGAACTCAATTCGGTTGTATTTTTTTCCACTTTGGTACCCATTACTCTGTCAACTATAAATTGTTTTTTTTTTCATTTGAATGAACAGACTTCCATATTGGCCCCATAATTTTTTCAGAGGTATGGAATGGTCCGTTTTGAATATAAAATTTTGTTAATTTATTATTATATGGCGGATGCGATAGATTAGAAGATGCAAATAAGTAGAGATATTTGAAATATAGGATGAAATCAATTAAAATCATCACATGTCACTTTCATCAAGAATTTTAAACGAGGTGAAGTATCCCCGCTGGAACACTACATACAAAAACGTGTATGAGTTAGATGTTGTGGTTCGTTCCTTCAGCCGATTGCCGACCGATCGGCAATTGGTTAATGCATCGACACAAACAAAACTTCCAAATGTAAATTAGCATTGGCGCGACGAAAAGATTTCGAAAAAGGTGCAAAAGTTTTGTTTTTGCCAACTTTATACAATGATATATAACAAAGTTGCGGGGACGCCGGCCTTGAAATACTAATTTCAAAGCTTCACAAGAGGTCTCTTCAAAGTACCACTTGCATTTGTATCTGTTGCAACGCGTACAACACCATCACCTCCAGGATGTACGTCAATAATGCGCCCTAAAGGCTAATTCAAAGGAGGAGAAGTGTCTTAATTCTAAATTACAAGAGTACCTGGCTTATTAACCTCCGAGGGATGAGTCCATTTGCTCCGCTGATGAACAATATGTAAATAATCATGCGACGGTGGCAGACTGCCTTATGGAAACGAGTAAGTAACTGTTCACACGATTAAATGAAACAGATAATAAATCAGAATCAGGAGGTGCTGACCAAGGTTCCACTGTAAGAAACATTCCAGGACTTAAGGCGGTAAGATCCCATTGATGGTTGCTAAAAGGAGTAATACGTCGCGAGTTTAAAACTGCTTCGACCTGATCAAATACAGTAGAAAGTTCTTCGTAGGTTAGAATTTGATCCCCAATGAGACTTTTTAAGTATGTTTTAACGGATTTAATTCCGCTCTCCTAAAGCAGCAGCATTGGCTCTAAAAGCTTGCAAGATCTGCTTGTGAGATACAGCGAAATTAGCACCGCAATCACTGTAGATATGACTAAATCGACCAGGACGTGCAATGAATCGTCGCAAAGCTGCAATGAACTTATCAACAGACTAATCTGCCATGAACTCCATGTAAACAGTTTTCGTTGCAAAGATTTAAACAAGCAGAGATAAGCCTTTAATTTTAATGAAGTTTTAGCCATGGTTGTCGAGAAGGGCCCAGTAAAATAGACAAAAGTTTCAATTGTGAAATGCGAGAAGTGGTAAAATTTCCAGTGAAGGGTTGGTAGGTAGAAGGATAAAGTTTCCAAGAGACACATGTAGAAATGACACTACTAATCAATCTCTTTGGGGATATAATCCAAAACCGTTGCTGCAAAAGAAATTGAACTGTTTGGATTCCTGGTTGAAAATTGGTAAAATGACAATCTTCGGCGATGAGGTTAGTCTAGCGGCTTTTACTTATAAGTAGTGCTGAAAATTTAGTATCAAACGGCAAGTACCAATATTCTGAGACTTTTCTGTTCATCAAGAAACGGAAAAAGTTTACGAAACAATTTCGCCAAAAGGTCTTGTTCTCGAAGAAGGGAAATCTCTTTAGAAAAATATTGCTCTTAAACATATCGAACAATGCGAAGCCTGATATAACTCAGCAGCCAAAAATGATCCAGAGCCTTTATTGCGAGCGTTTTTAACAAAGAGACAATTATGAAGTATAACGGGGCTAACGCGACTTATAGAATAATGCTTTAACAAAGTACTAAATAAATTTGGAAAAGCGATGACTTGAAGTGCTGCTGTACGGGCTTCAGTCATAACTAGCTGTAACATGTTTGAGTCAGAGCAAGGATGTGGCAAAAAAGCGGTAGTCAACAATTGTGGGCCTTTCCACCAAAGTGTGTTGCTTAACAACTCCGCTGGCAAAGCGCCGCGGGAACCCAAGAAGGAATTTTTCCTTAATGTAAGCAAATCGATTACTTAAAAGTTCTCCAAGGGTGCGGGGAAGAACGAAGCCAAAAAAGGGATATCGTGGAATTTGACCAGCAACGAATTACCTTAAGCGACAAACGAGTATTGAATTGAGCAAAAACACTTTAAGAAATGAATTCATTTCTTAATGTGTTTTTGCTCTGTTCAGTTAATATCTTTAGTTATGTAACATTTGTTAATGTTTACAATGGTTTAGTTTTAATTTTTCATTGATGTGTATACGTTTGAAAATGATGCATAAGCGTCGAAACTAGTCACGTATTGTGAATAAATTCAGTAACAGACTATTGTACTGCTCATATACATAATGAGCCAACTTAGCGGTATGAACTAAAACACACAATTCCAATCTGGGAAGTTACAAAGTTTTCAGAGGGCCAACTTTCGATTTAGACAAAACCAAAAAACCTTTGACGAAATCCAGATGCGGTTTCGAACACAAAATAAACAACAGCGGCATAACCTTTCTCAGAAGCATCACAAAAAGCGTGACATTTTATGTAGCAAGCAGGCGAGGAAAAACCAGATTCTGCAAGGACGGAAGACCACTTATGAATTTCGACCATAATGAAACAATGTTAGCAGGCAGGGTTTCATACTATCACACAGCCAGTTTTGCACCCTAAGACCAAACCTTTATTTTATACACTCAACGCCGTTTCAACAGCTTTAAGTTGTCATCATCAAGGATTAAATCAAACTCTGTTCAGTACAATTTGGTTTACTATATATTATAAATAAAGGTTTGGTGTTAGGGTGCAAAACTGTGTTTTTCACCCATAGTTTTTGAATAAAGTGTTTAATCAGAAACATTACAGGTAAAGTAATCTCGAATGGATCAAAGATTATGGTCAAAGTGGACAGAAGTATGCGTTTCAAACATAGTTTTATAGGGCATATAATATTTTTCGCTTAAAATATCCAGTTGAATTATTTTTCACTTTTTAGTCTCATTACTGTCCTTATGCCTGGAAATCAGTTAATTTCTATTTATTGTTAGATGCCTTAATTGTTGTAACAAGAAAAAGCTGCTTTTTAAAGAAATACGTTTCTTACAATTTTTTTCAGATAAGGACGATAATGTTTATTACGGAAATTACGTATCCTATATATAATCTTAAGACCATTTTACAGTTATCCCAGATAGATGAAAAATGTTTGATAATTAATCACTGGCAAGTAATCGGATGTTGATGTATCGACGGTAATACCTGGAAGCTGTTGTAAATATTGTTATACACACACAAAGGCCAAGTTATCGCCTTTGAAATTATATCCTGCTACCTGCCTGCTATCTGCTTTTGCTTTCCGTGTAATCATCTTTGTTGGTAAAACGTTTATCGACGAGTGCATCACCAATCGGATCGGGAACTAATGCATAGCCAATAACCGCGAGATAATGCGGCCACAAAGCTAATGAACGAACGCTTATGTATCGAAGATTTAGAGCATTTCCTTTATAGGCTAGACGGAATTAATAAAAAATAGCAAATAGGATTTCTTCAATATAATATGGTATTTTGTGTATGGTAAGGTAAGGCTTGATAAATACTATGACAACTCTGCATCAACAATTCCAATAACAAAGAAAAGTGGTTTACTCAGTTCCGTCGTGATTTTACAATCAAAGTTTAATATCGAAAAATTGTCCTCACAGTTGCTCCGAGAGAAAGAGATGTATATAAAATTATCAACCAGTATTCCTGTATATGAGTAATGTTCTGTATATTGTGTTATACTTATCTGTGTTTGAAGACGTTTCAAATACGACTCTGGAGTCGTTGTCAATCGTTTAGTATTGTATTTTGCGGTTTTGAGAAAAAAAAAGGAGGAGAGAGAAACCCAATGAACAGGCAAAATAAGAAAGAAATTCTGTTACATCATGAAACTATACGGTTCCACAAGTGTGTAGTGATCATGGCAAAAATTCCAAAATTAGGCTACGAACTGCTATTAAATCTGCATATTCTCCAAATTTTGCCCCCTATTTTTGAACCTGATAACTATCGGCAATTTGGTAGGTGTTCAGAAATTCGACTGTTGATACCGATGTATACACCACTGCGTGATCCTAAGATGTCCTGCTGTCTAGAACCTTTAAGGGGTCGATATATGTGTCGAAATTGTTGAGTGGGTTTGAATATGTCCCAAAGTTTCAAGTAATCGTTGAACTTTGGTCTGATTGGATTTCCGTCTTGATTTTAACGGTCTACTTATCTCAAGAGCCGGGTTATCATTCTCCTAGAATGCACAATGTAAATGCAGTAATTCATCGATTAGATGAGATTGTTGTTAACACGACTTGCTCAGAGAATTCATGTTTTCTATGAATGTAACTGGTGCTTGGAACATATTTTGTAGGTGCGGGTTGTTTCATTTATCGTAAATGTGGTTTATAAAGAACCTACTTGAGTTGGTCATTCCAAGATATAATTTTACTAGTTCGGTTACTTACGATGGGGCGAAAAGAAACATTAAGTTTATGATTTCTTGATTTTTTTAAATACCTATGTCCAAAGATGGTGAAGTTTCCATAGTACTGCTCTGGACTGGAGCGAGGACAGAGTAATAATTTTAGTTGAGTTATATTCACGTAAATGCTGAAATACGACTTCTTTTATAATATTACGACTATGCGTTAAGTGATTTTTGTCTAATTGTATCGCAAGAGAGCTACTTTATTCGCAAATTCTAACATAAATTAATGGGCAGTAAAATGAATTATTTTGTTGGCTTCTAAATTTGTCGAAAGTTGTTTTTGCTTCCACTGGGCTGTGTTACTCTGTAATTAATTTATCATAACTATAAAAACACAAATAGATGTTCTGCGACAAATATCTCTCTTTTAAGTTAATTGAACAACTGTTAATCCTAAAGCGTCTATTTGAAATCATACTCATCACACTTTTATTATAAATCCTATGACAACATGTGGATTATTCAACATCCAGTTCTTAATCTCAAGTGTGGTGTTACGTTTTACGTTTATAATTAACCCACTTTTCATGATCCCTATGCTCATTTTCTGTTAATTCATTAAAAATATCACAAAATTCGATTTTACCTGTTATTTTAAATAAATAATAAATTTTGAGCCGGCCTAATTGATTTAGTTGTCTAGTTGTATGTCAATTTTTAATTTTTTGCATTTATATCTAAAGCGTTTTCCTATATTTCCAGTTGTTTTCCCAATATTGGAAAAAACCGCTATTTGATCTATTTAAATAATATAGAATTTATTGAAAAAGGCAAAAATTGATAGGCATGATATAAGCGTTTTTTTGCGTGTGACTGGCGGGCATAGAAAACCTTGTCATCTGCAGTTCAATTTTAACTTCAATTTTTTTTTCTGCTTTACTTGTTTATTTAAGTAATAAATTCGAAAATGATATTTCTGAAATATTATTAAAATTATTAGTAGTAACGAAGGCGAATATACAGGGGTATATATACATAATAGAATTATCAAAAAATAATAACAATAATAAACAAAAAAAAGTTTCAAAACTCAAACCATTTCTCGATTATATATCAATTTGCTTGGACTATAATTTTGACCAAATTCGGTGTCATCACTATTAGAGAGCCGCAACACGCCCATCTAATCTGTTTTGTGGATCTTAGCGTACCTCTTTCTTTGATGTCTTGTCATCGTAAAGATCACTCGCCCGTTGCTGTATCTCTGCGGATTAATCGTTTGATTAAGAGACGAAGAGTAGGCTGTGAACAATAAAAAGACGCTATATTGATCGTAAATTATCGGTTTTCAGAAACAATTTCTGGAAAGGATTGGGTCAGAGAAAGAGGTATGCAAATTGTTTTAATGTATAAAAAGTAAATTACGAATTAACAAAAAATCATTCTGCTGCATCATTATTGTTCTTGAAGATTGATGGAACAAATTGCATCCGTTGACTTGCAATTTGCATTGGCTAATCAATGTTTTTTCATTTTCATTGATACAAGCTATACTCAGATATGGTAACAGGAAACCATGTTACAAGTGTAGTCAGATAATAAAGAAGCTCTTTAAAACTTTGTGTTGATATAGGTTTTTGCATATTAAACGGTTGATTTCACAAAAAAAGGTTTTTACGGATACATTAGGTATTGTTGTTTGCAGATTTAAAAATGGGGGATAATATATTCTAAAAGGTTAAATAATGACCCAACTTATGTTTGATAGTTATTAAATTTTATTTTGCCAATATGAATGCAGTAGTGTAGTAGTAAAAGGTACCTTTTTAAATATCAAATAAGATTTTGGAATACTGTCTTGAAATATTCACCAGACGCAAGAATGGTGACTGGAATTAACTGTATTTTATCATTGTCCTTTTATTAATGTTAAGATATATGAAATATTTTAACGACATATATGTTACGTGTGTATTTGTGTTTTTGTTTCATGCCGTTCATACTTCATAACAAACTACCTATGTTTGACTGAGGAAGGAATTAAACAGATTTCGAAAGCCTCCATTAGGATAAGGACTTCACTTATTAATTTCCTTACCATTGGCTGCTTTCCGTGACTACCATATTGTATATCTGTATATATATATATATATATATATATATATATATATATATATATTAGATATATATATTAGATGGTTTCCGGGAATTCATCTAATACATTTAGTGCCGGCGAAAACTTAAAAACAAATATATATCATCATATGCAGCTATATTCAACCAATATTTCCTGGTGTAGCCTCCCTGAAGAATTGAAAGATTGCAGAGGAACTTGAAGAGCTGTGGAAATGGAGAACTTAAGGTCTTGAGAAGAGAGGAAGAACAAGAAGAGCTTAAGATCTGTGAGAAGGACTGAAGGACTGTATTGAAGAGAATTGAAGGTAGGTGGGCAAATGGTCGGTTTTACTAACTGAAATGAAGAAGAAGAAGAGGAAGTGTAGGACTGAAGAATTGAAGAACTGGCTCGAAGGATTGAGAAGACGAACATAATTTTGGCAGTTTTTAACGGAAACTCAAGGGAGGTTGTATAACTAGACGCGTAACGGAATGTATTAATGAAGCGAAAGCTGAAGAGCTAATCGGAGACACTTAAGGTCTTGAGGGAACAGATAAAGAGCTTAAGGTCTTTTTGTTAGAAGAATTGCCTCGAAGGATTAAGAAGACGAAGAATATTCTTAGAATTTTACAGGGGATATGAGGCATACCTTACCACGCTGCCTCAGTGCGGGTTGGTAAGGGGCAAATGTCTATTTTCCTGATTTTTGCCATTTACGTCAGAGACGACTGTACCCCCCGGAATTTTGTCACAATTTTTTTATTAATAAAAAAAACCTTGACTTGGCTGGGATTTGATCCCGGGTCCGGTCCGCTATATCAAGCTCCAATTTAGTACAATTGTGTGAGCTGACGGACTTTCCCACTAGGCCACCGGGGGGATTATATTATATATATATATATATATATATATATATATATATATATATATATTATACTGATTTTATTTAATATTTTAATTAATTAATTAATTAAATAATAATAAATAATTTTATTCATGTTGGCTAAGCCAATTATACTGATATTAATTATTATTTTATTTATTTTGTTTTGTTTTATTAGAAATTAATTAGTTTTTTTAAATGAAATGGTTTGATTTTGAATTATACTTTTATTTTTAAATTCAGGTTTAAATCATTAACATTGTTCAATTAAATCTTTTAAAATCTTTTTAAATCTTTTAACTAAACAAATCAATCAAACATTATTTATTTTTGAACAATTTTTGAGATGCAAATTTTCTCAATTTATACTAGTATTTATAAATGTGGAGTTTTTAATAAAAAATTACCCATATTACTTATTATTAGTATTATATTTTATTTTTAATATACATTTGCAATATTTACTTATCTTTGTTCTATTTTATTTTGAACTCTCCTTGTAGATTTCCGACTGAGACATTCGTTACACAATCAGATCGGTTTCGTTTCCCTTCGGGTTTTAAATGTCACTTTCACTTTAGTTTTTCAACATGGGGATTTATGCCAATAAATTTCGAGGCACTTTTGTTTATATCACGATTTATTTGATTTGTAAAACAAAAAATGGGTCTAAAACATCTGATTTCTACGACAAATAATTCCAAATTTACATAATTTATGAAATAAAAATTTTAATTAAACCCTTTTGTATTTTGTATCATTAAAATCTAGGAAAAATACTAATATAAAACTTGTTTTAAAATTCAGTTTTAGTCTGGTATTTTCAATTGAAATTCTACGTTATGTTATTTTCTTTTGAACTTCAATATTTTTCTCTAAAAATGATTTCCCTTTATATTTTCCTTTTGAAATGTATTCTTTGAGTCTTTCATTACCTTCTAAAGGTTCTTACTTTAAATGAAATTTTAACCTTTGATACTTTTCTTTATTTTCCTCAAAATTTAAGTTTATTCAACTGTTCTTGACCTATTCTTGTTTATATATATACTATTTGAATCTCTGCAAGTATTTCTAACTATTTTCCAATCTCTTTGTTGTTACATTGTTACAATTTTTTATACCTGATAAACCGTTTTACTCTAGCATGTTCTTTTTGATGTTTTACCCCCTTAATCTTTATCAATTCAACTATAACTCTTTTTATCTGTTTAATTTGTTGTCTACTTTTCGAAATTTTATATATTTTCCCCATTAATGTTATTGATTTTCTGTTTTGAACCTTGACTTTTTATACATGGTACTTTACTTTCAAATTTAGATATTTCAATTCTGTTCCTCAAAATTATCTTTAATATCTGTTTAAATTATATTCTAATATGATTTTGTATTTTTGCTACTATGAATTTGATATGAAAATGTGTTTTGACTATCCCATGCAAGATTTTTCCTGATTTACCTGATGCTATTTAATGTTGGAAAATAATGATCTAAATTGTAAATATGCCTTACATTTTTCCCACTAGATCTATTATATTTAGGGTTTTTACAATTTAATCATATACATACTCACAATCTCATGTTTCCCTTGTGAACAAACATGCTCGCTTTGCTATTTCAAATACCCTAAATTTCATGTCTGATTATACAATATGGGTGGATAAATTTTGATTCTTGGAACCTATATTATTACAATCAAACTTTATTTCATTACAATATAATTATGTATATATGTTTTAGGTGGTTTCCAGGAATTCATCCGCGTAGTTGATAACTGATCCCTGCCGGGATCGATGGTAAAATGACGACGTTTCGGCAGAGTCACATCTGCCCTCTTCAGGTCTGCTTTCGAGCAGAGGGCTACGAGAATTATGCGAACCGACCTGAAGAGGGCAGATATGACTGCCGAAACGTCGTCATTTTACGATCGATCCCGGCAGGGATCAGTTATCAACTACGCGGATGAATCCCCGGAAACCACCTAAAACATTTAGTGCCCGCGAAAACTAAAAAACAAATATATATATATATATATATATATATATATATATATACATATATAATATACTATGCAAATATTTTTATGAAGAATAACTTTTAACTTTTTCTCCAAATAATTTGCATAAGAACGTTTTCCTTTTGAATTCAATTTATGAAGACACACTGTATATAGAGAAACTGAGAACCTTGAAGTTGATTAACTGACATTTATTTCAATGTATTTCCAATAAACTTTCAATTTATTACAATTTTTAATAATACATCAAAATTGATCCTAATTACTTCAATTTGATAACAATTTTAGATCTCAACAAAAATAAAGAAACTTTAATTTGTTATCAAAATTCCCTATAATGACAAACCTCGTATACAGTTAAAAAAGTGACATGGAATTGATTACTGTTTACGTTTTAGGCCATGCAAATTTGTTTCTATTAAAATTGTTTAAAAAAGAAATCGTTTGATTTATTAGTACACACTGTATATACATATTAACTGACATTTATATTGATTAATTCAATTTATTAACAATTTACCCCAAGTTCCGAACAGTTAATACCAGCAACTCAATCAAATCTTACTTTATAAGAATGTTGTTAAAAACAGTTTCCTAAAAAACGGTAAAAGCTATTTTATTAAAAAAATATATATGGGACCACTTCAGGATGCTCCCGAACTAACCCAATTCCTTTTAAATTTATTATATCTCTTGTATCGAACAGATTTTTTTTTCCATTTTTTCCATCTAGCGACAAATTTTATTGTATAAGAAGGTCATTAAAATTTATTTCGCGATTTTCTAAGAAACCGTACAAGCTATGTTATTAGAAAAAATGTGGGACCACTTCGGGATATCCCGGAAATAATGCAATTTGTTTTCAATTTGTCCGATATTCCGAATAAAAATTTATACACATTTTTAATACTGGCGACTCCAACAAAGCATAGTGAATAAGAAAATCGCTAAAAGAATTTTTCCCATTTTCTAAGAACCGGTACCAGTTACAGTAATGAAAAAAATGTGGTACCACTTCGCGATCCTCCGGAACAGGATACAGTCGAAATTCCTTCATCCGTTTGCGAGTCATCGCCGAACAAACATTAAAAAACACAGATACAGACGAATTGAGAACCTCCTTTTTTTGAAGAAGGTTAATAAAAATAATGAAGTTATTAATATTTTTAATAAAATGTTACTCCCCATTTCCTTCACTACTCACACTCTTAAGAATCTATATATCTAAATTTGTGTTAAACAGCACCAAAAATTAAAATGTCAGATGGCGTAAATCTTTAGCGGGTAATTCTTTTGTATACCACAAAACTAAACAGAAACGAAAATCACATTGTGTATATATAAAGGTCTTTATATGTAGGACTTTGTCAATTTGTACATTATCACACAATGTCGAAAACACACCAATTTCCCAGCACAAAGCTGCAGTCATTGCAGACAAAGCTCGACAATCTCCGGCGAGAAATCTTGAGAAAATAATGGTCGACTAAACGTTATTTGGTGCAGTGGACAAGCAGACGCAGGCCGACTTCACCTCCCAAACTCTCTCGGCCCCGATGTTCGACCCCCAATCCCTGGCCCGACATAAGATCCCCATCTTTGGCTGGTTGACCCTTCCTAGCGCAGGATATGAGATTAGACATAAAATCAATACAGATAATCGCTGATTCCTTTAATGGTTTTCTAGGTTTAACTTGTTTTATGGGCTTGGATTATTGCCACCGACTTTTGTGGCAGCTTGCTTTTATATAGAAAAATCCCGATGGGAATAGAAAAGGATTTATTTTATCTTTTATAGAAATCAGATTGCCACTTGAGGGGAATTAGTGGAGCACCAGATGCGATCTCAAGTAATTTAAGTGATATTTAACAAACCGGAAGTATTATTTATTTCCCAACGTAACAACCTATTTGTACGGTCACACATGCATCCTGACATTAACCTGAACTAAAATGTGTTTACAAAATTTTGATCTAATTTTCACATAATTCAACATATTTTTTCCGGAAAAAAATCCTGAAAAGTGTGGGTTATTTTATCGGGTTCGCAAGAGCTAATGTGTTAAAACCGAAAATCGTTCCTCACCATGGAAAGACCAGGAATATAAAATGGTTCGCTTTACATTCACGACTACAGAATTCAGTTATAATAATAAACATAAAAAATAGTGGCAGTTATTGAGACGAAGGCGTTTTGTGAAATATATTTCCCGTCTCTAGTTATCTCCCTGTCTGTCGTTCTTATAAACGGAGCTGTATTTCAGGAAAAATGAAATAATTGTCACTTTCTTATTACAGTTCAAGTGTTAATCCTAATGTGTAATTTAGTTCTTTTTAAAAATATGTCAAAGGTAATTTACTGGACCTATTTAATATTCCAGCCAGAGGCGGCTGTCCCTTAAGTGTACTCGTGCGCTGAACCACCAAATTTAATAATATTTTAATAAGGTTAAAAATCAACACAAAATGTTCAATAAACATCATTTCAATACCAACGAATTTATCAAAAAACAATTTAAGCTGTAATCCAAACTTGTATTAAGACTTATATTCACTTGAAAGAATATTTCACCGTGCACTTCGGCTAGCGCACGGTAAAACTTATATAGCTTCTATGAGATATGATATAATACGATTAGCGCGTGAGATAAAAGATAGTTAATGCAAACTATATGGAGTAATGGGCTGATTCTCGTACGCCGCACGGAGAAACCGAGCTGTGCTGATATTGACCGGACGTATCCGACCGTTTCAATAATTAAAATTTTTGTTTACGTGATTTAATTAGTGGTTGCTTTGCTTTTGCCCTCGTAGTCTATGAAAGAATATTTAATATACAGTGTTTACATAACTGTGAAAATGTGTATCAACTTTAACATTGACTATATTCAAAACAATAATAAATCGTATCAAAACAAATTAGATATAAAATTGGCTGGTCCATATCTTAATTGGAAACAAGAGTGCAAAATGAAAAATAAAGTATTTACATGAAGTTTTAAAAGTGAAATTTATAATAAAAAGAAATGGTTGTGTGGGTGTGATGGCATCAATACATTATTTTGTTTTCCTTGCAGTATTTATGGCGGGGAATCAATTTGGACGGAAACTGGAGTGAAGGATTAAAACGTTTTTTAGAAATACGATGTTTCAGGACTGGCTAAATGTTCTTTCTGTGCTTAGTATTGAAAAAAATATATTCTATCAATGCCAGACTTTAATAAGGTCATTGAACATTTCGCTTTCAAAGAAAGTCGACGAATATTTTAATTTATAAAAAATAAATGCAGTATTAGCAAAGCTATGGTTTGTTTTGTTGCATTCTTGAATCCCAATATTTGATCAGTAAAGTGCACCACCAGTTTCATAAACCACCAGCCGCCACTGATTCTGGCAATATGCAACGAGATCCGTTTAAATATAACATTTTAAATTATTGGAACAGTATTTAAGAAGCATTTCCAGACTATTCTTCAAAACTGCTGCTGTAATATGGTTTGATCTAATACACATTGAAACAGGTATCTGTTTTAGAACAAACTTGAATAATAAAAATAATTTGGGCGACGAAGAGTCACTATGGAATTCGAAATTTCACCAAGTCTCACAAATATGGTTACTTTTTAAAAGCTCCTCAATTACCTAATAGAAAATAATTAAAATTCTATGAAATATTTAATATAATTATGTTAGTAGATAAGTTTGTAAACTCAGAAGGTACTCAAACATGATTTCATAAAAAATAATGTAAACCAAAGCAAAACACTTTACATGTTATTATTCAAACTATCCAAAATTTATTTCATTCAGTTTAACACATAAACTTAAGCTACATGCTATTGTTAAACATATAATTCAACAGTAACACCTAGATAATGTCATATTTAATTTTGAGAATAAAAACACATTACCTGATCAACGTATTTTTTTCTTTAATAAATGCGTTTTCCTTTTTTTCTACAGATTTTAAATATAATATACTTTAATTTTGACATTATAAATTAAAAAGCTTCTAAATAAGTATCTATTGTATTGAAGTCTACCTTTATGGTATTCAGTCACACTTCCATACCTGAGCCTAAAACTATACAGTTCATTAAAAAATCCAGACAACTGTTACATTTCCTTTATCACATTTCAAATTTTGGTACTAAACTTGCTTCATTATCACATTTGACATAATTAAAGAATAATATTTTCTTGTTAAAGAAATGTATTGTCTATTTTTCAAAGATCAGATATTTAAATTTTGATATTATTTACTTGTATTTAAGTTAGAAAGACACCTCCGAGACCCTCAAAGTTAATAAATACTAAATGCAATTAAAATGAGGTAATCTTAACCCCAAGAGCCTAGCAGAAGGTCACTTCTATGAGTTTAAACCTCCCAACGACTATTTAACAGTTTATAGATAATTATTACTAAGATTTTAATGGGCAAACTCGTAGAAGTAAACGCGATAATTAACAAAAACCGCAAAAATACGAATTTCTTTTATTTTTTGTTTATATAAGAAAAACGGGTTAAAAGTGGACTTTTTCAAAAATTTATGTCTTTCTGGTAACTAATACTAGAATATTAGTCATCCCCAAAACGATAATATATAATATTAAGTTTATATGGGCTCACGATAAATACTGTTGAATCAGTTTTTGAACAATTAATTTAGAGAACTATTTTGCACATGTCACCATATTAATTAACGGGATTAATCCGACAGCGACTAAAGATATTTAGAAAGTTCATAAATTCATAAATGCATTAAATGTACGAAAATGCGACAGCTAGCCAGCGGTGCACTGACAATAACTGTCAAGGCACATGGACAGACCTGGAATTTTCTTAAGGTGCGGGCACGAGTTGAAAATTATGGTAAATTGTATTATTATATGTTTTTTTTCAGCAGTTTATTACGTTTTTATTTACAAAACTATTGCCTGCTCATATTGGTCGATTTTTTTGGAATTATGTTATTTTATTAAGTTTATGGTTACCTGTATATAGTTTACTGATATTTATTAAATGATTTTTCAAAACATTGGAGGGTCCATCGTTAAAGCCAAATTTCAAAAGCAGTATTAATACATTTTACGTCACTATGACAAAAATCCAAGATATATGAAGTGAAGTGCATTTTATAAGCTTTTTATATTTTACAGATCGCTATGGAACTATCGTGATCGATACGATACGGCCTGCAAAATGTTTCTACAAATTATTTAAATTGCAATTCTGCTAGATATACTTAACGTACAATATCGAACTTCAGCGTTAATAATCTCAACGTTATGACCTATCCCTAGGAGACAGATTAAGGTTCCAGCAGTTATAACAACCAAGTTAGGAATTTTTTCAAATCACTCACATTTTTTCCAGATTTTCTTTATGAATAATCCTACTATCCAAATTTATAGCCTTTCATTTTGAATATTTTCTGATTCTCTATAATTTTTCTTATGACGACATTATGAACAAATAAGTACTTTTTACACTATAAGCAAAAAACGAAAATACTCCATATTTCTGGGGTATTTAAGGCTCAAATAATTTACTCCTACGAATTTGCTGTTAAAATTATGTCAGTTATGACTTATAAACTATTATTAAAACGTGATGCCTAATGCGGTTTGCTGTTGAATTTTATGTCAAGATAAAAATATAAATTGATTTATGGCAACAACTCGTAGTATGGAAAAAAAGGAGGAGACTACAAAAAAATATTCAAACAGGGTACGGATGGACTAGATGAAAAAATAACTGGAAAAACGTGACAAGAAGGAGAAACAACATCAAGAAGAAATCCAGCAACGGCGAGTAAAATCTTTCGATGAAACGTAAAATTGAATTAAAGAACCTTGTAACTGATAGGTATAGCCGAAAAACAACAGAATTTAATGGAAAGGTTCTTTTCGAAATTTGGTGAAAAACAAGAAAAAATTGAAAACAAAATTGAGCAAATAATGAAATTAGTAATTCAAGGTAGCGAAGCAGTTAACCAGAAAATAGTGATTATGGACAAAAAAAGAGATCAACGATGACATAAAGCTTTTAAAATTTTATTTGAACCCACGGAGTTTATTGTTATATTGTTGTCAGAAGTGGGACAGAGGCAGTCATGAACATGTCCAAACCGAGGTTGCGAGCAGTTTCATTCGGCCAGGAAGAACCAGAACCTTCCCTCCAGGCAGTGTTGACCTAATACATCATAGAATAAAATTATTATTTCAAAATACTTGAGATACTTGCAGCTCTCTGCAGTTGCTCTTAAAAACTTTTCATAGCTTTAGCATTGCACTGGAATTACAGCCGTACCACCGCTTTAATGCAATGTGGTAAATAATTTCCTATATTAATTTCAATTATTAATAATTTAATTTAATGTAAAATGTTTTGAATGTCATAATTTTTGGTAGCAAGGAATGTTGCCCTTTTTGTGGAGTTTTTTGAAGACTTCTGCCGTATGTCGTCTCTAATGTAATATATCACAAAGAGATAATTGGAACGTTTATTAGAACGAAAAGCAAATTTTGTACAGGTATTGTATATTAATTGGATCTTAGATTTGTTTATTTTCTATAATTTGTTGATCTTTTAGAAAAGAAGAGACTTTTAATATATTACCTGGTCCCTTTTTCTTACATAGAGAACTGATCAAGATAGTATGTGGTGTCGGTCGGCATATGTTGAAACAAGTGCAATTTCATGTTATGCATTTCATTCCCAGACATATCTATTTTATTATGCGGAAGTGAAGGCCTCCGTTAAGAAGGTTTCGCTTTAAAAAATGGTTAATGTCATAGAACTATAATTCTTTTAAAAACCATTAAATATAAAATCAACTTCATAAACACTGTCTATAATATTGTTTTAATTTATATCGAATGTTATTATCAAAGATAAAAAATCACTAGCTTTAATGGTACATTAATTGTCTGCAGATTCCAACTAATCTGGTTTCTTATGAATAATGGTTCAAATAAGATGTACAATGAAATAATATTAACTGTCATACCACAACATATGCTCTCTTTCATTAGTACATAAATAAATTAGTTTTATTACCCATACTCATGCAAATAACTGATAATATTCAAACAAAACCCAATAAATCTTTTTCATCCTGTTTTAATTGCCTATACAACAACAGATTCTGCATCACCAGTTGCTCCGTGGGAAATTCGATCGCCGTACTCTGGTGGTGAACGCAAAAAACAACCAACAAAACCAAAACAAACCTCTTGCACTTCCACATGTTATTATTATGCACTGGAAGTGCATTTAGCCTGTAGTAAATTTTTATCATGCAACAGTCATGCGATATTATTGTAATCGCTGGCCTCATTTGTTGGTTGTATTCATGATTCGCTTTTTCAATAACAGAGCAGATGCGTACGAAATTTGAATATGTTATTAATAATTATCAGATTACCCGAATTTTAAGTGAAAGATAGTTTTTTATCAAAGCATAAGATCAATTATAAGGCGTTTATTATTGTGAGGTGTTTGGCAGTAAAATTGCACGCCATTATATGTAATTAGATGATATTAGCACCACCTGCACCTTTTAAAATTTGGGTTGGAATCGCATCAACACGGAACAGGTTGTTGACGTGAAATTATTTTCTTTTTTTCATTTTTCAACAGTGTGATGCGTGTTTCAATATTTACTTGAGACAAATTCATTTTGGTTTTACGAAAACGAAAATACTTTTCGGTTACTTATTTAAAATTGGTAATAGTACACATGACGTCAACAGAATCCAGTGTTAAACTAAATGATAGATACATGTCTAAATATATTTCAAGGTATTCTTTATTTATTGTACATGAAATATGTTTTGAAAATTTCTGTTTGGGCACACATCACCCCAAAAACAACTAGGTAACTGGATTTTGATAAAATTTCATTTGGAAGTAGTTTGGTATTCCGGTTTTTTCATTTATTTAGCTTATGATATTTACAAACATACATATAGCTATTAAATGATAAATCACAATAAAAATTTAAAAAAAACAGTCACTGTATAACTAAGTATAGAAGTATTTATAAACATTATCAGCATTAATGTCACTCAATATTGAGTTGGTTAAGCCATTGGATGGCCTGGGATGATGCTTGCAGGAAATCATTAATAGAACCCAAAAATGCCGTTTCAGACATTCGTAGATAATATGGTGCATTATCTGAGAATAGACATAGCAATCGCATTCTGAACTTGGGCGCATCGGCCATTTGCAAAAGACCGATCCACTTCTATCATGGCCTGTACGAATTTTGTTTTAGCGGATCCAGATTTTACGGGGCATCGTGAAACCTTTTAGGGGATTTTTTGGGTATAACAGTTTGATATCCATTCACTATATCAGATAAAGCCATCAGTAATAAGCTGCTGGGCTGTTTTGACAGCTGAATATTATTTCTTTATGGATCGGCAAGTCCAGATTTTTGCAGATCTTGGACTAATATTTGCTGTCTACGGATTTTTGGCGGTTCTACATGATATAATACGGGTAACCATTCGATGGGTGTGGGTTTTATAGATCCTGTAATTATTCTCATTGTGGTTAAGAACGGCATTCACTTTCCAAATAAGGCCTTTTTAACCAGATTAATGCGCAATATTCGGGGTTCGCCTGTCAAACAACTATTTCAAAGGAAGCGCATTAAGATATTTGACAGTTTTGTGACTCTTTAGAATTCGTAATTAGAAGGATATTATCAACACAAATGTCTTTCAAGGCGACTGGGTCTCATGCTATTAATTATTAAAACATTCAAAACTTTCACAATTTTATGTTGTCGTTCTCAGCGAAGGTAAACGTAAAGTTGTAGTAATCCTCAGAAAGCTTCCTCTTCTTTCACTGTAATTTTGAATCTATAAAACCATTGCATTAAATTGAATATGTGTCTGATTAATTAGTAGTTTAATGAAGTAAATATTAATAATGGTAAGATTACACAGGGTATTTTTAAAATAGCGATCCAAACTTCTGATTTGTATAAAACTCATTAAAATAAGCCAAAAGGTCCCGATTAACATGTGCCCTAAAACGCATTTTTAGGAAGTTATATGCCCTTAAAAAGGCTCAAACAAAACTGTTTTTTTTTCTGTTATTGACAAAACGGTCGAAAATAAAAAGAAAAAAAAATGTATGGTTCTTATATAACTTTTTACATTAATTAACTTGTGCTCCTCCGTTTTTGGATATGCAAACAATAATCGTCCTATTTAGATTTATATAATCTTAACAATTTCTTGTTCAAAAATATAATCTTTGCCCAAATTGATATTTCAAATGGTTTTCGAGGTTTAAAAATTACTCTGCGCTTCTAGGGTCGAAAAACCTCTGCACCAACCTAAATTGGACGCTTATGATTTGCATGTCAAAAAACTAAGTAGCATGTTATTTAACGTAAGAAGTTATGTACAACCCATACATTTTTCTCTATTTATTTTCGACCGTTTTGTCAATAACAGAAAAAAAACTGTTTTGTTTGAGCCCTTTTAAAGCCATATAAATTCCTAAGGGTGCGTCTCAGGGCAGCTGTTAATATGGACTTTTTGGTTTATTTTACACAGCAGAAGTTTGGAACCCTATTTTGGTAACACTGTGTATATTAGACCAACTTAATCCTGATGTAACAGATTACTGTTATTTAAAATCAAATTTAGAGTACACGCTAAAAGGGAAGAACTCTAATTCGTTTTTAGTCTTTCTAAGTTATTTAGGAATAATAGGTACCACATGAAAGTCTGTATATTTTAAAATTCCAGACGTTTCAAAGTTTGAACCAGGCCCCGTTTTCAATGGTAATTAAACAAATGAACAAGAAATTAAAAAATTAAAAGGATTCGTAATGCAAAATTGAGTAAATCCCAATTTGATATTAATTTTTGACAATCTAACTGATGTAAGTAACTCAGGGAATTTACTGCAAATTTGATATATATAAGTAGTCTAATGATCATCTAAAATAACAAACATTCTTTCAAACTGAAAGAATTTGAAGGAGTTATCTTTAGAATTTCATGTGGCGTTTCTAGGTACGACTTTGTTTTAGGATAGTGCATTGGCCAAAAATGAGACCAATGAAATCCTGATCTTCCAGAGATCTCATTAAAGTCATAAGTGAAAACCTAAGAAAGTCCTTATGAATTATCCCGATATAGAGCTGTTCAAAAGCACATTACTATTCTTAATTTCATCCTTGATTATTAGTTACCAGGAACGGCTGAGTTCTATAGAAGGACTAGCTACACAGTCGCTCTCATTTAATAAAATTAAAGCAGACTCTTTCAGGATTCGTTTTGTATTGGTTGAATTTTGAAATTGTATGTTATGACCAAGGTTCCAAGCATGTTCACAAATTTTTGACATTTTTATAATTTTTGGGTTCATTTATTCGAATATTTATAGGGTTGCTGTAGTAATCTGGTTATCAACGGTATTAGTATTTTTTGGAGTAGGTTGGTGTTGAATGTTAGTGATTGTTTTGTGTTCAATTTTATCCAACTCTTTATTGATGAACTTTTTAGGATAATTGTTAGCAGATACTACATTTTTTATAAATATTTTTTTCTTTATTATATTTATCCATATAAGAACAGTTGATTTTTGCTCTATCATATAACGATTTAATGATGCCTTTTTTACGGTATTTGGATGATTAGAGTTAAAATTGAGATATATTTTAGTGTGAGTCGGCTTTCTGTACAGTTGTGTATCAAATGAGATATCTAAGAAAGGTAGTGTGTTATCTTGCTCAATTTCTAATGTGAATTTTATAGTTGGTTCTTTGTTATAAATTGTTAATAATTCATGTTTTCAAGAGAGTGTTCCCAAGTAGTGAACATATCGTCGATATAAAGCCACCAAACAAAAACCCATGACCATGCTAAAATCTTGTTGGTAGAAATCAGCGTTGGATTGAAAATATGTTGCTTTGGTACAAAATGTTAGTAATTCCATTATTGTGTCAATGGATTATTGTGTACGTTCGTTTAGTAACAAGTCATATTCTAATCTTTCTCTTACAATAGTTTTGGCGACAGGGACATTAGTGTAAAGGTTAACAATGTCAAAACTTGCTAGTGTGAGAGTATTTTTGTATTGTATATAGGAAAATTTGTCTAAGAAATATTCACTGTTTTTAAGATGAGATTTGGAATTACCTATCGTTTAGAAAACAACTGTAATTCGTATTACTTATAGGAAATAGTCAGCAGTGACAACGGACGTTCTGGAACAAAAACCTACTGCATCAACGATACATATTTTTTTTTGGAAATGCAAAAGCTTTCTTTCCATCTCTTGTTCTCTCACAACGCCCCCCTAGGAGTTCGTGCCCCACTGATTGGAATGGTCTGGTGTATTGTGAAACGTTTCATTAAAACTTTCAGAGTACAGTTTCTAAGTGTTGAATCTTGATAAAAACTAGAGAAGCAACCATGTGTACACGAATTCACGAAAAGTTAGTAGTAATATAGTAATTCATTTTATTTCGGAAATTATTATTTATACTTATTCAGATTTTTATATCTTCTTTTTAATATATACTTAGTCTTTTAATAGGCGATAGAAATAGTATTTAATTTCTAGCTTTGATTTGGTGTATTATATATTTTCACATTTCTTTAGCACTTTCCAATTTTCGGAGTTTACATTCCTCTGAAGTAGCTCCAAAAATGTTGATATTTTTCGTACATAAATATTAAAATTACTGATTTTCTACCAGTTTTTCTATAATATAATTTCCTGTAAGGTTGCAAATTTTAATGGACTTGGTGGTGTTACAAGATATCGAAATCCTTGTCAAATATGTAGGCGGACAGCAAGTGGAGAACGATATATTATCAAGTTGAAGCATTTCAAATCAATCATATGATTAATTCATAATGTTTGAATTGGAGTTTTGAGTCAGATGTCCACCTCCACAAATACGCTGGAATGGATATCGAAAGTGAATGTGATAAATTGACATTGAATTTATGAAACCGTTGTAGTTTATATAATAGGTGTGAGGAGATTTACTTAGTTTTATTTACACCATGAGAGGTTTAAGTCTTACCCAATCTCTGTTAAACTCGTTCCTTTTGAAGAATAATAAACATTGGTTGAATATATCGATTTAAACTTATCACAGTATCCAGAGGTATAAAAATTTCGACTTTCCGATAAAAACCCTTCAGTGGATAGCCACGCCCTCGATTGTTTTAAAAAGTGGATCAAGCAACACTTTATTTGAAATTAAATAATCATTTTAAAATTTAGAACCTCGTAAGTTTGTCTGTAAAAAAATATACTTTGATGATCAATGTCTAAACCACATTAAACAATATTTTTAGAAGCTTTTATATTAATTGTAACGTTCGCATAAGTTTTCCCTCTGAAAATTTGCTAACCATTTTTCCATCACGGAATGGTGACAATACAATATGATGTTACTATTGAGTTGATCTAATTATGGAGTGAGTGTGTAGGTTCTGGAACTACTCCATAGCCAATGATATGACGATGGAAATTGGATTAGTATGATTTGGTTTCCCCCTTTCCATTACACATAATGACGAAGGTCTGAACGTGGAGACTATACTCATTAGAACTTATAAACCTATTGATGTTAAATGAACTTAATCCACATAATATTCATCAAATAGTTTATCCGGGATTATTGGCAGTGGTCTGTTAGAATTCCTTTACTTTCGAACTCGTTGGGTGGGTGGGTCTCAGTGATCTTCCCAAATAACTGTAACAGAGCCGGTATTTCTTTTAATATATAGTGGCTTCGGGAAATTGTGACCAACTGCATTATTCATCGATTCGCTCTTTTGTCGAATGTGATTGATGTTGCTTAATGCCTTGTTTCAAGATTTACATACATCGGGTCCTTCATCTTGCAATATACTTCATGGGTTCAATTTAAAAATTATAACAACTAGTATTCACTGTCACTTTTCTAGAACTTTATTTACATTCAAACATCTGATTCAAATACAATAACAATCCCATATAAGCTAGTCGACGCGGTATCACTGAACTGCGATCGTGGCGTGCTTCTTTTATAATCCCCGTGGAATTCTCCAGTAGAAAATAATCATCGCTCCTTCCGCTGCCGAGTCTTTTCGAGAATCGTATTTTTTATCGTAAAGCGTTTGTTGTCGTGCTGAAAGGACACAGGGTCGGCTTTGGGAAAATTTCGTAACAATCTGTTAAAGTTCCTTTGTCTGTACTTCGCTAACTTCCTGATACAAACGTGGATGCCGACAAGAAACTTCCTCCTCTCTAAAAATCATATTATGTTGTTCTATAAGGACATGAGTTGGTACTGTGGATGTTTCGTCTCTTCTATTTGGCAGTTGTCCTTGTGTCTTGAATATTGATGTTAATTTTGCTATTTGTTGTTCCGATATAAACTGCACCACATAGGCACGAATCAAACCTACTACATTCTTA
This sequence comes from Octodonta nipae, assembly GCA_034190945.1. Classification (NCBI taxonomy): domain Eukaryota; kingdom Metazoa; phylum Arthropoda; class Insecta; order Coleoptera; family Chrysomelidae; genus Octodonta; species Octodonta nipae. Next base: position 26,765,932 of record CM067221.1, on the reverse strand, counting down.
TGAAAACAGGGATGTATTTTTCTGAGTTTCTTTGGGAATAAATATACAGACTTTGAAGTTTATGTGGTCTTATTTCCAAAGAACTCAAAATCACAGAGATTTCACAACTATAGTTCAGAAAACAACACAGAGATGTATATTAAAAAGGCACAAATATTGAAATTTTATATAAGATATACTATTCTGCAGGATGAAATTGATATCTATAACTTCTGAAATTTTTTTGGTGTAAGATTCTGATTGGAAAGTATGAAATTAGTCCTTGCTAAAGACATATAATATCTAAACTCAATGTTAAGTTTTTAAATCAAATCAAAGTTTACAAATAATTTTATTCTAAATCATTAGTGACAATCAATTATGCAAATTAAACAAAAAAACATGAATTCTCAAAATACTGTGAAGATACAATTTTTAGTTGCCAAATCTTAAATTTAAGATTCAGTTAGTTTTTGAAGCTTTATAAAATCCAAAGTGTTTGTGGGGAGTGAAACTCAAAAAAGCGGGTGTTCTAACAAGATCAGGATAAGTTACATAACAGTCAGCCACCAGCTCCTTAACATCAGCTTCTTTGTCTTTTGAAGCTTTTTCAATTGCATCTTCTACTTCTTTCTTAGCCTCTTTTTCAATCTCCTTCAATTGCTCTTCTTTAACCAGTCCTGACTGAATTACACGGTTCTCAAATTTTTTGATCGGATCTCGATTTTCTCTCCAAGATTTAATTTCGTCCTGGGTGCGATAACTTTTACCAGGATCTGACATGGAATGTCCAAAATATCTAAAGAATGAACAATGCAAATTATTTTTTGGTAAATGTATCTTTTATATTTACTATAATGACATTTGATGAAAAATAACAAGAATCACTAAATACAAGACTTCTTCTTCTTCAACACTGTTATGAAATTCATCTTTCCTGCGGCGTACCTATACGCCTATTTCACTTACATTTATAGGAGTGCACAATACAATGTCAGCAATTCTCAGATCTACGCTCTAAAATGTCATTTCTGTCTATGATTTTACTGGTAAACACTTGCTTGTGCCAAAGCACACAAACAAAAATATTGGGCAGTATGGTATAACATACAAAAATAATTTTTATGATTTTGTATATAAAACAATAATTTGAGGGTTATATAGTATTTCCTACTAATATATTTTTATTATTTTTTAGTATAGAGATTAGAGCATTTGTTTTTTAATTAATGATTCCTGCTAAAATTTAAAAACATATATGTCCTGTCATGTTGACAGAAGGGGGTCATTAACCATACGGAAGATATCTGAAATGAAATAAAAAAGAATTTACTTGAAAACTATAGAAGGACAAACCGTATATAGAGGAGTGTTCTAAGACAATAGAATAATTTAGTTCAGTATTTAGATTATAATTCAAATGTATATGTTGAGTTGTATTCTGAATTACGAAATTATTATTCTTGTAAACGAAATTCCCGTTTATATTGAATGCCACATACTGCAGAATATTCTACGCTTCATAAGAAAAAGAGTAGGTAAAAGGGTTTAGATATAAAACTTTTTTTTTTAATATAACCGACTTCTACCTATAACTAAAAATCTAAACATAATTATAACAAAATACAACTCTAGCACATAAATAACATATTCAATGTTGTTAGGTACCTACCCAGGAAGTGAAAAATGTAAACATTAAAAGGTGCTCATTCTGTACAAATTAATTACCTACCAATCTAATATATTTTTGAAGTCGGTGCCAAGCAAATCTAATATCCTTTATTGCGTACTTATCTACTAATTCATCAAACTTGATTGTTGCTTGCGACCGACTTCAAAAATATACTAGATTGGTAGGTAATTAATTTGTACAGAATGATCACCTTTAAATGTTTACATTTTTTACTTCCTGGGTAGGTACCTAACAACATTGAATGTGTTATTTATTTGCTAGAGTTGTATTTTGTTATAATTATTTTTAGCTTTTTAGTTATAGGTAGAAGTCGGTTATATATTTTTTAAAAATGTTTTATTTTCAACTTTTTAGTATTTTTGAACTTAGGTAGTTTTCATTCTTTATTTTTTATTTTGTATGTGTAACCTTAATAGACAGAACCAGGTAACATCGAAAACCTCAACATTACACAATGATACTTTCTTCTTTAAATTGACAGGTAAATCTTTACGAACAAAATGTACTAGTACGCGTTGACTTAATAAGCAACCCTGTATAACTATAGATAATTCCACTCCAACCATCCTGCACATACGACTGCCCACGTACAAGCATAAATTTGTTAGCTGCCTTCTATAGGACGGAGTAGAATTCATACCATATTTACGGAGTCAAATCCGTCCTATATTTCAACCTTAGTATATATATAATTCAACTGCAGCATATATTTCATCCATCCTGTATATGATTTTCTTATGTCCACATCATATAACAGTTTTTTAATCACCCTATATAATTTTAATTTCACATTTTTTCCAACATTCTTATACCACCAAACGTCCAGTCCACCCTATATTCCAACCATCCTGTATATACGGTTGCCTACTGACCACTATCATTCTAGTCCGTCCTATATTTCAATCTTCATATAAATGCAACTCCTTCTATCACTTTACTTTGCGATTTTGTTTGCTATAACTAAACATCTTGTTTATAAACGTACCAAATAGCAGTTTAAAATTTGACATGTGTTGTAACTGAATTTTCTATTAAGCCGGGATAATGTGACAACCGAAAGCACCGTCTTCGCAAAATGGAAAAATTTGCATTTAAATAGGTATTTACATGGTATACAAACAAATCGAGCTTGGTACTCATTGATTTAAGGAGCCGAACATACTATGCTTTACTATCTATATGCTTGAGATGTACATAGAGAATTTTCAAATTCGCAATTAAAACTTCCAGTGCCTAAAATTACCGCACTATTATGTTGGAATTAAAATATTTATGAGGAAATGTCCGTTATGTCATATCGATGAAATTTTGGAATTTTCGGCGATTTTCTGCAAAACTGCAAGTAGCACGTCGCAGAAAAGTATATGAGATTACCTAAGGATCTTCCTTAATAGATTAAACGTTAAAACACATCCATAAGGAGTTATCGAAAAATCCTCTAAAATATTAAGGATATTGGTCGATTTCCATACACGTATGTGTTCATTCACAAATTTTATCACTTTACCAATAGAATTCTTTTCCAAAATTTGAAGTGTCACCAATCCGGATATATACTCTATCAAACAAGACCATATTCATTCAAAACGGTGCACCACAGGAGAAGAAATCAGGTAACATACCTACAAAAAAAAAGCGAAAAAATACGCGACGAATTGATAACCTCCTCCTTTTTGGAAGTCGGTTAAAAATTCATAAGTTCAGGGCTTAGGACTGAAAAAACTCTTCGCGAATATTGTAGGATGGTTTCACATATAGGTTTGAGCAGTTTTTTTTGTTGAACAACCGCATGAAGCTCACCGGGTGTTGATACACAGATCAAAATCTCAAAATTTTGTCGGGTTGGGGAAGGGGGTTGTGCCATACGGTTCAAGTTCGGAAAGAAGCGGCTGTTCATACCTTTTCAATACATCATTAAATTCACATATTTTCCAATTTCTAAAGTGGAAAGCGCTCACTCTCCGTTTTTTTTTGGGTTCTATAAGTTAATATTTAGTCTAAAATGGAGTCATCTACTAAGTATCGGAAGAATAGTAGTAATACCAAAAAGACCATAGACCATAATTTTATATTTTAGTTGACAAGTTGGCTTTTTTAATTCTATCTAAATGTTACTTCCATTTATTCTTGATTTTGTTTTGATCTGATATAATTTTATAAATTTTTCATAAATCTTCTCGTCTTATTCTTTCAGCTGTGTTCTCCTCTTTACTTGTTGATACTGTAATTTTCTTGTTAACTTGAGCTGTGTTGCCAGTTTTGTGTTATTCATTACCTGACTTGATAGTCCCATGCAACCAACACCAGCATTTCCAGAACAGGATTCTTTTGTCCCATGGAAAAAAACAATTTAAGTTCTTGGTAGGCTCCTCGTTTATATTTATGTACATTATATCGCACTAAAGAACAAATGTAGCGTACACGGCATATACTGCAAGAATAGATCATTTGTTTTTTTGAAAATTGTGCCATGTCACAGTGTGTGAGTGAAAAACATTCTATTTAGCAGCTCTCGCTTATAAAGATAGATATTTTAGTGAAAACTATAATATTCCTTACATAGACAATATAAGAAATATTATAGACTTCACCAAAATATTCTATACAAAAATGTTGGTAATTTTCAGAATTTTGGAATACATTTCATTTTTATTCAGGGTTTAATTTCGTCCAAGTATTTTAGCCTTTTTTGCAATTGGTATACAATTTGCTTCTTTTTGCTCCCTTCCCCCTGGCTTGACTTTAACGACGTGGTTAGTTGAACATTTTTGTGATTTAGTAACAGACTCCTTTGTTACTTTTGCTGCTGTCAGATGCTTGACCACATCTTTTTGGCAAGATCTTAACGATTTCGTTTCTTCTGTTACAAGTTTATATGTATGTAATATAGGCTTTCCAAAAAATCTACTCAAAATAAGTTCAAATTGCACTATTCGATATCACTTTTATGCTTTACCTCATACGATTCAAAGTTCTCGGATATATCATCAGCCTTACCTCTATTATAGTCCAATGCAACTAGGCGTCTGCAATTTCCTTGTTGAATGCAATGCAATTCTACCACATGTTTTGCTGAAAGCATCTTAGGCCGGGCACAGACCTACCGCTTGTGTTCTGTTCTTATAGAACAGAACAAAACCGGGTTCATCGCCACACTCTTGCCGGTGGCCAAGCTTTCTTGTTTCTGCCTTCGGTCGTTATCTAGCGCTTGTGGTAGACACATCTAAAATCTGATAATTCGTCATGGACGATAACCAAATGATCAAGCGCACAGCTTTAGTAGAACTGGGGTAAAATCGCCGGCGCCGAGTTGTAACCGGGCTGTGTGTACCGATATATGGAGTTAGTACGTAATCCAGGCCTCTTTCTTACCAGTGAGAATGTTCTGACCGGCGACGCTCGCCAGTTGCTTGCTGTTCTTATAAGAACAGAACAGGTCTGTGCCCGTCCTTAACTGTCTCTCTGATCTAGGTGCAACTGTTAGTTTTAGAATTGCATTGAGCAGACCTATTCGGTTTTTTTGGAATGGTTCTAATTATATAAGTACTGACATCCAAACTTTTTTGCTAGAAGCAAAGTTGTGTACCAATTTTGAATAATAAGTCCTTCAATTACTAAAACTTGAGTAAATTTTTCAGAAACATCTAACACCATTAAATTTTTTTGTTCAATTTATGTATAATTTTTTTGCCTTGTCAACAAAATGAATCATGCAAAATAATACTTCAAATCGATTTCGCGACATTGTAAACAGTCATTATTCCAGTATCCATGTTCAAGGATAATACTTTTACCGCTCCCATGTAAGCCACTAATCTCAAAAACTGTCTAATTTCAGAATTTGTTGTAGATTGAATCTGATAAAGTATCTAGAACGGTTTGGAGTCAACGCCGTTTGATATCTTACAAAAATAGTTAATTTATAACTGACTGCTTGGCAGTTTAAATTTAGACATTTATTATTGAAATTATCACTCTTAAATAATTATTGCCATTTACTACTAGGGAGGCTAATAATCTAGCACGATAAATAAATATTGATGAAATAATAACGGCAAGACTGTTTACTCAACATTACAATATAATATAATCATTGCAGCGTAGGGGCATATTTATGAAAATATGTTTGCCAGGCAATGTGTTAAAATTGATGTGTTATTCCACATATCTCGGAGAATTTATTTATTTATACTTCCACGGCTTTGCCTTAGTTGTGGAAGTGTTGCAACATAGATATCTGAAATTGCTCTAATATACTTTGATATCCTTTGTTCTGATTGTGTGTATTCCTGAGACTGCCACAACTGGTTCACCTCGAAAGATAGGGTCATAACCAAATTATTGTGCATTATATTCTCTAGCAAGTATACCACTAGGAAGATGGAGGGAGAGTCACACGTGTACATAGATCTTTATTTATAAAAGTAAATTTTTTAAATCAGAAACTAACGTTAAGTTATAAACAAGTATATACCTATAGTAAATGTCAGTAAATGTTTACCATAATAAGATGTGCATGGACAATAGTGGTAGTTAAAAGATGAGGATGTTTATATTTTTTGGCAATGCTTGTATTTTCCTTCGTGAAAAGTTATTATAGTGTTAGTTGTAATATAGAAAAGTTTATATAGAAGGAAGCCCAAAAGTGAGATTTAAAGTTAATTTACTGTATAAAAGCATATAAAAAATATAAACATAATGGGATTTGAGGCAGTAAAGAATATGAATAATTCGTTTTCGTTTTTTATGAAATGAGATAAGACGATTGCCTAGAGCAAGACTCGTATTCCGTCAGCGAGTAATGCTGGCTAAATATCCCACTATGGTTGAGGTCATGAAAGGAAGGAAGACGAAGTATATAACTTTCTCATCTTATTTTTCGCATTGTTGGTTGCATATAGCAATTTATTATGTAGCGTGTTATTGTCAATCTGTATTCCATTTGAACTTTTACAGAACTTATAATAAATATCAAAATTTAAAGTATTTGTATCAATATTTTTTATTTTCCGTCTGTGTCAGTAGTTGCATTTGTTGTTCAAAGTGTTTGGATTCCATTAGATTCTGTTGCTCACTTTTTATAGTACTAACAAGAACTTATTGTTCATACTGCGACGGGAATTCCTCCAATCGAGGTTGGCGACTTAGCTTTGATGTATTTCTCGAAGAATCTAGCCTGTTCTCGGCGGCTATTTGACGTTCTGGAGAATTCCGAGAAGAAATATATATATACGGAGACCTGAGGAAGCATTCATTCAATATTCGACGGACGTATAGTTAAGTAGAGATAAATTTGTAAATAGTTTTGTGAATATAAATTGTGTTAAAGTAGTGGAAATAAATTAGAGTGAGTTGGACTGTGTTTTTAAATACATCCAAGAATTAGACTGAACCCGAGTGTGAAAATAAAAACAATACAATACTACTAATAAGCACTTTTTCATGGAAGTTATAATTTTTTGATGGCTCTTTACTCCGTTTTTAACCCCCAATGTTTTATTTAAATTTTCTAGTTTCAGTCTGACCCTCTCGAAAATGTCTCTCTTCTAACTTCAACACTCAATAATTAAATTGTAAATTCCACGCATCTCTAGACTACAATGTTGTGCAACTCATGAAAAAAATATAAATATATTCGTGCTCATTTTTTATAGTTTGGTTTCACCCTGCTTGTTTAAATCTCGAAGCTTATTCATTTTTTATGTTGCATCGAAAATCCAGAATTATACTACAAACTGTAGTACTAAATCGGAAAGAGATTTACTTCCTCGAAGTTTCCTTGGACTCATCCCACAACGTTTCAATAGCTTTGCCTGGTCCCAGTTAATGTTATGATGTTCAGTCCATGTGTGATTAGCTAATCCAGACTTAGTTAGATCCCCTCTTTGAGTAGCTATGCGGTGCTCCTTAACCCTAGTCTCCAGTGGTCGATTACTCTTTCCAATGTTTAATAGGTTTAATGTCTCCTAATTCATTACCTAATAACAACTATTATCAACAAAAACAAAAAATAAAACAGCTGCATTCTCAATTAAAACGTAAAAACAGATTTAGAGAACAAAATAACTGTATACCTTTTATACTGTTACGAAATTTACCCAAAGCTGTTTCATTTCAGTACGACAACACACGCTTTGAGATAAAAAATGGTTCTCGAAAAGACTCGGCACCTGTAGGAGTGATGATGATTTTTATGAGAATTTTCTATGCTGGGCTTATAAAGGAAGCAAGCCACAATTGAGAGTTCAGTTATACCGCGACGACTAGCGTATATGGGAATATTATTGTGATATTTGTTTTAATGTAAATAAAGTTCTAGAAAAATGAAAGTGAATATTATGAATATATATTATATATTTGGTGATCAGAAGTAAAGGATTAAGTGCAGTTAAAATCGTAATTTGATTTATGGAAAGTCGTAGTATGGAAAAAACCGACGAAACTACCAAAAAAATATATCAAACAGGTTACGGAGGGACTGGATGAACAAATAGTCCAGATTCTAGAAAAACGTGACAAGAAGGAAAAACAACATCAAGAAGAAATTCAACAAAGGTTAGTTAAATCTTTTGATGAAAAACGTAAAATAGAATTAGAAAATCTTGTCACTACCATAGAAGAAAAACAACATAATTTGATTGAAGGATTGTTCTCGAAATTTAAATTATTAGATGAACAGAGACAAAATGATTTTAAAGTATTTGAAGAGAAACATGATCAAACTGAATTAAAACGACAAAATGAATTTAAGATATTTGAAGAAAAACAAGGCAAAACAGAAGAAAAAAGACAATTGCAATTTGAACATTTAATGCAAATAGTATCGCAAGTTAATGAAACAGTTAATGAAAGAATGCAAATAGTTGAATCAGATATAAAAGAAATAAACGACGACATAAAGATCCTAAAAAGTAATGTGGAGACTCTTGAAATCAAAGTAGATGACATCGATTCCGCCCAGAACCAGGATAAATTTGAAATAAGTGCTATCCAAAGCCAGGTAAAATCTGAAATCAGTTCAATTAAGGACGCAGTACACAGTGAAATACAAGATAAAGTGGAAACAGCAATTAAAAAATTGCAACAATATTAGCAGAGAGGGAAATACCAGCACACTGTGAGTACCAAAGGTTCCGTTAGCAAACCACCCACATTTGATGTCAATTCATCTTGGCTCATGTATAAACGGCAATTTGTGGTCGTCCCTACAGCTAAAGGATGGGATAATCAAGAAAACTCTACCTCTTTGGTAATTTCGTGAAGAGGTCCGGCCCTAGAACTCCTCCAAAGCATTCCATTCGACGAACAAGGCAATTTCGACAAGATCATCGCCATTCTGGACAAGAGATACGACAATCAATCCTTGAGCCAGGTATACCAAGTCCAACTCAGTGGGAAAACGCAAAAATCCGGTGAAAGTCTTCAAGAATTCGAAGCAGAGATTAGACGGTTAGTTCACTTGTCCTACCCAGACCTGCCAGAGGAAACGAAAGACCAGTTGGCCACACAGAGTTTCATAAACGGCATCAGAGATATGGAAGTACAACGAAATCTAAGACTAAGTGGCGTCAAGAGAAGTAATGAAGCTCTACTTCGGGCTTTGGAAGTAGAGGCCGTCATGAACAAGCCGAGGGTCCGAGCATTTTCCTTCAACCAGGAAGAGTCAGATTCACCATTTCAAGCGCTGCTTGCTGGCCAAAATATTAGAAAGGTCACAAAGAACTGGCACCAGAGGGGCATGTTACCGCTGTGGACGGACAGGGCACTTTCAACGTGATTGTCGAGTGAGGCTACCTGAACGTTCACCGACCAGGGGTAACCAAGAGGACAGCCACATGTCCAGGGACCGTCAGTCAGTCAGCATAAGGAGGCGAATGCTGACTGACCCTCCACCAGCCCCCAAAACGTTATCCATCCGGGGATTCTGCATAGATAGCAGCAGCCTAGTCATCAGAGGCACCATCAATGGGCGAGCAGTTACTATCACCATCGATACCGGCGCCGTTGTGTCTATTGCCAAGTCCAGGGTCTTGAGAGCATCAGAAATTCGGCCAGTTACCAATAACATCCAGCTCAGAACAGTCACCGGCGAATCCACGTCAATACAGTGTGAGGCAGATGTCGTGCTACAGATAGGGGACAACATGATCCGGCATAGGGTCCTGGTAGCGAATATTTAGGACGATTTTATACTGGGAATGGACCTAATTAGTCAGCATGGATTTATGTTCGACCTGAGATATGATGTTCTTCGGTTCCTAAATGAGGAATTTGTATTGACACGGCCCGTCAACAGTTCAGTGACCTCCATAAAAATTATGGCGAAGTCTTCAGCTAGAATTCCCGGTCGAACGGAACAGATTATTTATGGGCAGCTAGATAGCAATCCTGGGAGCTGCGTTGGAATGGTGGAGCCCGTACACTCAGCTCATGACTACTTAGTTGGTCGGGCTATAGTTAAAACCAGACGAGATATACCAATCAGAGTCCTGAATTTGTCCAACAACGACATGAGAATTGCCAATGGTCAAGAGGTTGTTTCGAGCCAGTAGAGACCATCATCAATTGCGAAGAAGAGTACCAGACGTCGGTGAAGGAGACAGGGCCCGATAAAGAGTTCCTACAACAGTTTGCTGACCATTTGACACACTTGACACCAGAGAACCAGAAGAAAGCCAAGCAATTTATCACAAAGCACTGGCAAATTTTCAACAGTCAAGATGGAACCACCGGTCGCACCAACATCATCCAGCATCGAATAGATACCGGAAAGGCTCAACCCATCAGAATACCACGTAGACAACTACCATTGGGGCAACAACAGACAGTCGAGGAAAACATCGAGTCCATGTTACAAAATGGAATTATTGAGCCATCCATCAGCCCATGGTCTGCTCCCGTCGTGCTAGTTAAACAGAAAGATGGAACCACCCGATTTTGTGTGGATTACAGAAAGCTGAATAACGTCACGAAGAAAGACAGCTATCCACTACCCCTAGTCGATGACACTTTGACCACACTAGCAGGCTCCCGTTGGTTCTCCACACTAGACCTAAAAAGTGGATATTGGCAAGTTGGTCTACACGCAAACGACAGAGAGAAGACAGCGTTCTTCACCAGTAAAGGGCTGTTTCAGTTCACGGTCATGCCCTTTGCGTTATGTAATGCACTCGCTACATTTGAGAGGCTAACGGAGTATGTACTGAGCGGGTTAACATGGAGAACGTGCTTAGTATACCTCGACGATATTCTAGTCATGGGTCAGACATTCGACGACCATCTGAAGAACCTGGACGAAGTAGTAGTAGTAAGAGAAGTGTTCCTTGTTCCAAAAAGAAGTAGAGTTTTTGGGCCACGTAGTGTCCGAGTCAGGAATCCGCACCAACGAAGACAAGATAGAAGCCATCCGTGATCGGCCAGTCCCAAGAGACAAGCATGAACTCCGAAGCTTCTTGGGCCTCTGTTCATACTACCGGCGTTTTGTTGAGGGATTTGCCACCATCGCCGCCCCTCTACATCGGCAGACCACTGAGAAAGAGACCTTCCATTGGAATCAGGATTGTGAAACATCATTCAGGCCACTAAAGGCAGCACTATGTTCCAGCCCAATCCTAGCCTTTCCTACACAGTCTGGCAAGTTCATCTTAGACACCGATGCCAGCAACACAGGTTTGAGGGCCGTCCTATCCCAGGTGCAAGATGGTGAAGAGAGGGTGATCGTGTATTACAGCCGTGGATTCTCGAAACCGGAAAGAAATTATTGCGTCATCAGAAAAAAACTTCTTGCAATAATAAGGGCTGTAAAGCATTTCAACAAATACCTCTATGGTCGTCATTTCTTAATCCGAACAGATCATGCCGCACTCAAATGGCTGCTGAACATGAAACACCGAAAGGACAACTGGCCAGATGGATGGAGAAATTACAGCAATACGACTTCAAGGTGGAACACCGTGTCGGCCGTTTGCATAATAATGCCGATGCCCTATCCAGAAGACCGTGTAGAGCGGAATGCGGACATTGCCTGAAGACGGAACAGCGAGAGGGTATCTCCATCAGGCAGATCCGAGTGCAGGTCAATGAAGACTGGACAACGGAACAGTGCATCTAGGACCAAATGGCTGATCCAGACATCGAACCAATCTTGTCACTCAAAACGAGAGGGCCACCCAGGCCACGATGGGACGAGGTAGCTAGATACTCCGGCGTGCTGATATCGTTATGGGCTCAATGGGAATCTCCAAGAGTAGACAATGGAATGCTCAAGCGAGTTTGGGAAAGCGCTGATGGACGAGAAACCAAGTCCCAACTGGTAGTTCCGAAGAAGAAGGTACCAGCCATCCTGACCGAAGTACATGATGGAATTACCGGAGGCCACCTGGGCATGAATAAAACCCTTGACAAAGTTCGCCAGCGGTACTACTGGGTGAATGACTTCGAAGACGTCAGAGCTTGGTGCCGCAAATGTGCCACCTGTGCAGCCAGTAAGGGCCCGAAGACCCGGACAAAGGGCAGATTGCAGCAGTACAATGTGGGCGTCCCATTTGAGAGAATTGCCATCGGTGTCGCCGGTCCGTTTCCCGAGTCTGAGAGGGGGAACAAAGACATTCTGGTCGCAATTCAGACCAGGGGGTAACTTCGAATCGAATGTATTCCAGAAGGCCTGCACGATGTTGGGGATCAGGAAAACGAGAACAACACCATTACACCCACAGTCAGACGGAATGGGGGAAAGATTCAACAGGACCTTGGAACAACACCAATCCAAGGTCGTCAGCAATAACCAGCGTGATTGGGATGAGCATATTCCCCTATTCCTGTTGGCATATCGCTCTGCCGTACATAATAGTACAGGCCCGACCCCATCCAGGGTCCTATTCGGAAAGGAGCTGCGATTACCCTGCGATTTGGCATTTGGCTTCCCCGAAGAACCTCCCCAAGACATCGACGATAATGCCGACCAGCTCCGACATAACATGCTGGCAATACACGAATTAGCCCGAACGCAGATGTTGGCCACCAGTGATCGGATGAAGACGCGATAAGACCTCAAGGCCAATTCAGTCGGGTTCCAGGAGAGGGACAAAGTCTGGCTATACAACCCCCAACGGAGCAAGGGTAAATCCCCAAAGCTTACACCCGCCTGGGATGGTCCATACGAGGTGGTCAAGGGGCTGAATGACGTCGTCTACCGGATCCGTCAAAACCCCAAGGCTAAATTGAAGGTGGTTCACTTAGATCGACTCGCTCCCTACCATGGAGGGGATGTTTCTGATCGGGACGATCAGAATTAAAGGGGGGGGGGCAGTGTTACGGAATTTACCTAAAGCCGACCCTGTTTCATTTCAGTACGACAACAAACGCTTTGAGATAAAAAATGGTTCTCGAAAAGACTCGGCACCTGTAGGAGTGATGATGATTTTTACGAGAATTTTCTATGCTGGGCTTATAAAGGAAGCAAGCCACGATGGAGAGTTCAGTTATACCGCGACGACTAGCGTATATGGGAATATTATTGTGACACATGAATCAGCTGTTTTAATGTAAATAAAGTTCTAGAAAAGTGAAAGTGAATATTAGTTTTATAATTTTAAATTGAACCCACGGACTTTACAACAATACCAATGACAACAGGGTCAGATGAAGGCGTTAATTTAAAACAAAACAACTTTAGATAAGAAAATACCTGTATGTAACAAGTTCCAATATTATAGGTCCATTTTTTAGCGCATATTCTCTAGCGAACTTTGCTGCTTCCCTAACAGCGAGTACGTCCATACCGTCCGTTTTGATTCCAGGTATGAAACAGCCTCTTTTGTAATATTCAGTACTAGCAGAACTTCGCGCTAAAGACGTTCCCATACCATACTGATTATTCTCTATGACAAATACAGTTGGAATGTCAAATAACTTGGCCAGATTGAAAGATTCGTGAGTTTGTCCTTGATTTGTTGCACCATCGCCGAATGTTGTGAACGAGACTGCGTTCATTTTGAGGTATTTGTGAGCAAAACCTAACCCAATGCCCACTGGTATGTGGCCCCCAACAATACCACCTCCACCGTACATATTCTTGTAGTACATGTGCATAGAACCGCCTTTTCCTCGAGCGTTACCTAAAAAAATATAGATATTGTTACGGTTAGAGCGTACACATTCTGGGGGTAGCCTGCAATGCACAAATGTCGTGCCAAGGATAGAAAGAGAGATGAATAGAGACAGCAAGAGACTATTTTACTCAATTTGTAGGTGCGGCCAGTAGGAGCTCATTGGATGCAGTTCCCAATCAAGTGAAATAACCTCTTACTCTGTATATTGCCCTCTCTTCCTAGCATTGGCTCGTAAGAGTAGGCTTTATGGTCGGTATATATGGAACTGAAAATTGTGCAAAGAGAATGAATAAAGGCTATCTGAATTTATAATAACGGTAACTTGCTAACAGGGTGGGCACAGATAAATGATTTTAAGTTTTTCTTATAATGTCCAATAAAGGACTTCGCAGAATTCTTATGGAGATTCACTTTCAGCTAATTTTTCAAAAATCTGGTTACTGGTTCTGCACGCGTGGTTCAATGGTGTACATGGGCACACACTCTGAAAGACCTGTTTTCTGTGCATAGTCTCCCAAAGTTGATCGCTTTTACTCTGCGTTGTATAGCAAGAATTTTGGTATATATGTTTGCAACTCTGCTAGTGGATCTAAAGTTGTAATGAGGGCAAATTGTCTAACGTCATGAACCTCTTGCAGTTGTTACCTTTTAAACCTAAAGAGTAGGTAATATGTCCTTTTGCTCTCATATATCTATCGAGGCAAACACGTATACAGTGTCTAACAAGAATACATCAATGATGCTAAGAAGCATAAAATTTCAACTTTGATGACCTTTTTGTGTATAAAGCTATCAAATTCGGAGTTTTGCAAAAAATATCAGAAAGGTTCTTTACAGGGCCCCGATTCTTGAAACCATTCGACAGTTCTACCGCTCGACGAAGAACGTATGTCGTATAAAAACTGACAGAAATAAAGTTTAATATATGGTAAAACTTATGTCAATTTTCATGCCACTTACGTCGAAAGTCGTGTGGTAGAGCAATCGAATCGTTTCGAGAATCGGGCCCCAGATATGCAGCTTAAGGGGTTGAAAATGATTTATTAGGCTTGTGCCCAGTAACACTTTTGATTTATGCGGCCAGGATTATAAAACAATAAAATTTTTAAAAAGAGGCGAAATCCTCTTTCTTGTTTGCAAGTTAAGCATAATTCAGCAAAAATCCACCACCACAGCAGCTCCATGGAGGACGGCAATAAATCTAAACACCCTTTAATAAAGCTGGCTCATCGAATTGACAATTCCAGCATGAAACAGGACCCAAGAAAAGAATTTTGCGGAATGGTAGGGCTATTGTTGAAGACCAAACCTTACAGTAAAAACCTGGTTTAGGCTCTTTGATGATTAAATAAATAGTTAAAGGCAGATATAGGAATCCGAGCCAATAATAATATAAAAGTACACAAGCTGAAAAATAACCAAACTTGGAATTTCAAATGTGAAGTCAATGGGACATACACAAACTATAGCAAGAGAAATTTAAATAGTAGACAATTTGAAACACCTCGTTCTTTATAAATGGCTGTAAAAATACGTTCTTTTAGAAACAGTCCACGTAGTCAGAGGGGTTTAGTGAATTTCCCCCTAAAGATACATATTATGTACCTTAGAGCAAGTATCACACCTTGTACGGACAAGTCGTATAATATTCATAGTAAACTGTGTTTTTGTTTTGCACGATTATCAAGATGAAAGACATCTAATTCAAGCGAAGTCTTAAGAAAGAGAACAAAAATGTATTTAAAACCGTTAAAAATATATTTCCTCTCCACCTTATTGAATGTTTCCATTTTTCTTATTTTATAAATCACCCTGTATACCTATAATTTTACTTCGTCAAATATGTTAAGTATAACCAAATACAATGCTCCACACTATTTAACATTTTGTTATATAGTGTGGTATAAATATAATTCCACTCCACCGTGTATTTAAATCATCCTATATATGCAACTGCTTCTAACATTATTTTAGCCATCCGCCCTGTAACTCGAATATCCTTACTGCATATGCTTATTTAACAATTTTTGTAAACTTTTTTGATCCATTCTGTATAACAGTAATTTTACTACATTCTTATTTCAACCACCTTGTATACGCAACTACTTATGTGCCACCCAATACAATATTTTTTGATCCACACTGTTATGTAATGTCTTCGATAAACATTACATATAGAGAAAGGTATTCAAAAAAATGTATGAAATAGATGTTGCGGTTTTAGTTCAATGCTGGTTCAATGCAAGTATATAATTGACGAAGGACCTTTAGCGGAACAATCAATAAACACGTAAAGTAATTCACCAAATAAAAGTTAATCACTAACCTTTTACGTCGAAGTTCTGCAAAGGGTGTTTTCTTGGTGGTTCTTTCTTCTGAGGCTAGCCCCGTGAACAGGAACAGTTTCTTAGAGCTTCGTCTGGACAACACGTTACACAAAAAATACCGACGTAGTGTTCATTGATTGAACATACAAAAAAATGCGGGTTTAACAACAAATGATGCGCTTTTGTAAACACAAAAGAAACAAAATGAAAGCGGTTTAGCGGTCGTCACGAATGGAGCTCAAAACTCGCGATTCGGAACGCAAAAAAAACAACAAAAAGCGGCGTCTCTTCAGACGTAATCAAAGCCACCGAAAAGTTCGGAGTACATTGCACGAAACTCCCAAGCGTCTTAACAGCTCGGGATCCAAAACACGAATCACAATACTGTCTATATTTTACACGCAAAAACACACTTACAATTAGCATTAGCGCGCCGGAATGTTTTAGAAAAGGTGCAGAAGTTTAAAAATCAATGAAGTAATTCAATCAAATTGAACACAATACACTAAACAAATGCGGGAACGCACTATTCCGCCAGCCTTGAATTACTTATTTCAAAACTAAGGGTCCACTGGCAGTGGACAAAGCTTTACAAGAGGTCGCTTCAAAGTACCACTTGCAGTTCTAACTGTAGCAACGCGTACAACACCATCACCTCCAGGATGTATGTCAAAATGCGCCTTAATGGCCAATTCAAAGGAGGTGAAGTGTCTTGCTTCAACATAACAAGAGTACCTGGCTTAACAACCTCCGAGGGATCAGTCCATTTACTCCGTTGATGAAGAGTATGTAAATATTCTTGCGACCAACGTTTCCAGAATGCCTGATGCAAACGACTCAGTAACTGCCATCTATTGAGACGATTAGATGGGACAGATAAGAAATCAGATTCAGGAGGTGCTGTTAAAGGTTCCATGGTAAGAAACATTCCAGGACTCAAGGCGGTAAGATCCAATGGATCGTTGCTACAAGGGGTTATAGGTCGCGAGTTTAAAACTGCTTCGACCTGTGCAAATACAGTAGAAAGTTCTTCGTAGGTTAGGATTTGATCTCCAACGACACGTCTTAAGTGAGCTTTAACGGATTTAATTCCGCTCTCCCATAGTCCTCCAAAGTGAGGAGCCGAAGGGGGATTGAAATGCCAAGAAATGGTTTCTCGTGCAGCAGTAGCTCTAAAATCTTTCAAGATCTGCTTGTGAGCACACACAAAATTAGTACCACAATCACTATATATATGGCTACATCGACCACGACGTGCAATGAATCGTCGTAAAGCTGCCAAGAATGCATCAGCAGACAAATCTGATACGAGTTCTAGATGAACAGCTTTCGTTGCAAAGCACTTAAACAGGCACAGATAGGCCCTTAAAGTTTTCGACCCTCTAGTTTTAGCCATGGTGATAGTGAAGGGACCAGCAAAATCTACTCCAACATGAGAAAAGGGTTTCAATTGTGAAACGCGGGAAATGGGCAAATTTCCCATGAAGGGTTGGTAAGCAGAAGGATTAAGCTTCCAACAAGAAACACATTTAGAAATGACACTACGAATTACTTTCTTTGCGGATAGAATCCAAAATCGTTGCTGCAAAAGAAATTGAACGGTTTGGATTCCTGCGTGAAGATTGGTGACATGACAATCTTCGACAATTAGATTAGTCAAACGACTTTTACTTGGTAGCAGTGCGGGAAATTTAGTGTCAAACGGCAATGGAGCATTAGCCAATCTACTACCAACTCTAAGAGTTCCCTGTTCATCAAGAAACGGCGAAAGTTTACGAAGCGATTTGGGCAAAAGTTTTCGTTCTCGAAGAAGGGAAATCTCTTTAGAAAAATGTTGATCTTGAACATAGCGAACAATGCGAAGCTGAGCCTGATATAACTCAGCAGCCAAAAATGATCCAGAGCCCCTACGGTCTGGATTGCGGGCGTTATCAACAAAGCGACAAATATGAGCCTATAATGCGGGTAATGCGATTAATAGAAGAATGTTCTTCTAACAAAGTACCAAATAAATTTGGTGAAGCGGTGACTTGAAGCGCCACTATACGGGCTTCAGTCATAACTAGCGGTGACATGCTTGAGTCTGAGCAAACATGTGGCAAACAAGCGGTAATCAACAATTGTGGGCCTTTCCACCAAAGTGTATTGCCTAACAACTCTGATGGCAAAGTGCCGCGGGAACCCAAGTCAGCGGGGTTATCACAAGATTGGATGTAAAACCAATGCGAAGAAGGAAATTTTTCCTGAATGTAAGCAACTCGATTACTGACAAATGTCTTCCAACGGTGCGGGGAAGAACTAAGCCATGAAAGGACTACCGTGGAATCTGACCAGCAACGAATCACCTTGAATAACAAACGACTATTGAATTGCTCATAAACATAATGAGCCAACTTAGCGGTAAGAACTGAAGCACACAGTTCCAATCTGGGAAGTGACAAAGTTTTCAAAGGGGCAACTTTCGATTTAGACAACACAAAAAAACTTTGACGAAATCCAGATGCGGTTTCGAACACAAAATAAACAACAGCGGCATAACCTTTCTCAGAAGCATCACCAAATGCGTGAAGTTCACAACTAGAAAAATTTTCTATAGCAAGCAGGCGAGGCAAAACTAAATTCTGCAAGGTCAACAAAATAGCGATAATGTCTTGCTGCAATTTGGGACCGATAAACAAAAAATCATTCAAAGATAACCGATGAGGTATCTTAGCGGATGCATTAAACACTACACGAAGTTTGGTTGTGCTACTATCAGGTTTCAAAACACAATGATGCGGTATGTAGTAACAATCAGAAGCAGTAGATGAATCAGGAACCAACTCCATATGATCCAGCTCCAAATACTCTTTGAGAAAATCACAATAGTGTTTGTAGAGATCTGGTTGCTGTAGAAGACGTCTTTCTAAGGAGTAGAAACGTTGTACGGCGGGATTATACATTCCATCAAAAGCAGGAAGTGTATTTCGAAAAGGAAGGGGCACAACGAATCTATCTGAATCCAATCTCCTGCATCCCTCGGAAAATATTTTTTCGCAGATAAGATCATCAGGGGACTGAACCAGTGCGGTAGGAACATCTTCAATTGTCCAGAACCTTTGGGGTGAATCATCTAATGATACTACATCTTCAATTTTACAAAAAAGCGAAGTTGGGTTTATGGCCGACTGAGAGTGAGAGTTAACAGAACTCGAAGACACTCTACCCATAAGGATGTAACCAAACACAGTGTTAATAGCATCAGGAACACCTTCCTTTCCCAGAAGGCGTCCATCCAACAAAATTTGAGAGAATATATCGGCACCTAACAAAAGGTCAATAGCGCCTGGGCTATTGAAACCAGGATCAGCAAGTTTCAAATTGGTTAGATATGCCATATTAGCCATGTTAATGGGCGCAACAGGCATATCATTGCAAATGCGGGGTAAAACAATAGTATCAACAACAAAATTGCACTCACGCTTTACTATAGAGCAAAGAGAAAGGGTAAGAGAGCCCTCAGCAGAGGGACTCTGCATAGAACCTAGCCCGTTGACTTGAATCGAAGCGGGCATAGGTCGGAAGCCAAGGCGTTTCACAGCCTTGCTCGCAATGATTGATGTCATGCTACCAGAATCTAGCAGACATCGCAAAGTTTGATAAGAACCGTGCTTATCTAATACCTCAACTAAAGCGGTAGATAACAACACATTTGAATTGTATGACAAAAGTGAACTATGACAAGAAGTCTGCGGTAGAGAAGTTTCGGGACTTTCAACAGTATCAATGGCACTGGATCCACCAGATGTGGAAGCCAGGTTTGCGGGGGGAGCTTTAGATTCAGACCCAATACCTGAATCAGCACGATTTACAAAATGAAGCAATGTGTGATGGCGTTGTTTGCAGTTGCGGCAAGTGGATAAAGATTTACAGCGATTCAACCGATGAGAATCGCCTAAGCAGTTAAAACAAAGTCTAAAATCTTTAACAAACTTAAACCGCGCGGATACTGATTTGTTCAAGAATTCAGAACATTTGTAAATCGCATGATCGGATTTACAAACTAAACAATTTCTATTCTTAGTGACAAACAAAGATGTAGTGAACCGGGAAGAATGTTGCTTTGAATTCAATGGTAACTTTTTGTCAACACTTTGCTTTGCCTTGCGGGATAATTCAACATGTTCAAAGGCATCGCAATGCTTCGACAAAAAATCAACAACTTCCGAAAGGATCGGAAAGTCATCTTGAGCGGTCACAATACCATGGTAAAGTTCAAACTTAGCGGCTAAATTCTTTGGAACTCGTTTCAACATCATCTGAACGATACAAAAATCCCACTGATTTACTGGTAAACCCAGATTCTTCAGTGCTTCCAAATTATCACTGAAGTCATCCAATAACTTCCGAACCTCTGAAGGGCTATCTGAAGTTAGTTGGGGGAATTGTTCTAAAGCTGACCAATGAGACTCCGCGATTAAACGAGTTGGCTTGAATTTTTTCAAAAGTGTTTCATAAGCACTCACGTAATTGTTTTGTGTTAGTTTAAAATTCTTAATAGCCTCAAAAGCAGGCCCTTTTAAAGCTAACTGCAAATATTTGAACTTCTGCATAGCACTGAGTTTTTCATTATTGTGAATTAATGAATCAAACAAATCAATAAAAGTACCAAATTCCAATGTCTCCACTAAATGAAGGCAAATCAATTCGCGGCAAAGCAACACTTTCCTGTTCCCGAGTTGTATTTTGTGGCGTAGAATTCTGAACAGATTTCAGTTTAGCAACAATAGACCTAATTAAATAAAACAATTTTTCAAATTTATTGCGAATGTCATCCTCAAAGTCAAAATCATCGTTTGCATCAGAAATTAATCCAACAATGGAATTGTGGTGTTTAAAAAATTCGGAATGGATTGAATCAACCATATCAATCATGCTAAAAAACAATTCAATGTCGTCACCTCTTAAGGCTTTCTCGGCAGCAAAATAAATATCTTCTAATCTTTTAAACTCCGATTGTCGATGATTTTTAAATTTACGTAAATTTTCAGCGGTTTTTGACATCTTAACAATAAATCAAAATCACTGTAACGCCACTGAAGAAATCTAACACGATAGAACGAATCAAAATACTATTCCAAAAATGTACAATTTTTTACTGTTGAAGTAGTAAAATATCTGACCAAATGTCAAATAAATTCAAAACAATTTAGCAAATAACCAAAACAAACAAAACGAGCTCTTGTTAAGTTTTTAAGGCGGCAAAAAAATTGCGTTTTATTTCCAACGGAATGAGTGAATATCCCGAAATTGCTTTCTCTTCTAACAAATAAAGAAACGAAAATTCAATGCGGTTTTCAACAATAATTGCAATGAAAAATCAATGGTTTGATCATTAAACTTTGCACGAAATTTACTCAAATGTAACCCGGCCCGAAGTTGGAACAAATTATGTAATTTATTCGATAATCTTTGCACTAAATTAACTCAAATTGCATCCGGCTCGTACTTGGACCAAATGTTATGTAATGTCTTCGATAAACATTACATATAGAGAAAGATATTCAAAAAAATGTATGAAATAGATGTTGCGGTTTTAGTTCAATGCTGGTTCAATGCAAGTATATAATTGACGAAGGACCTTTAGCGGAACAATCAATAAACACGTAAAGTAATTCACCAAATAAAAGTTAATCACTAACCTTTTACGTCGAAGTTCTGCAAAGGGTGTTTTCTTGGTGGTTCTTTCTTCTGAGGCTAGCCCCGTGAACAGGAACAGTTTCTTAGAGCTTCGTCTGGACAACACATTACACACGACGTAGTGTTCATTGATTGAACATACAAAAAAATGCGGGTTTAACAACAAATGATGCGCTTTTGTAAACACAAAAGAAACAAAATGAAAGCGGTTTAGCGGTCGTCACGAATGGAGCTCAAAACTCGCGATTCGGAACGCAAAAAAAACAACAAAAAGCGGCGTCTCTTCAGACGTAATCGAAGCCACCGAAAAGTTCGGAGTACATTGCACGAAACTCCCAAGCGTCTTAACAGCTCGGGATCCAAAACACGAATCACAATACTGTCTATATTTTACACGCAAAAACACACTTACAATTAGCATTAGCGCGACGGAATGTTTTAGAAAAGGTGCAGAAGTTTAAAAATCAATGAAGTAATTCAATCAAATTGAACACAGTACACTAAACAAATGCGGGAACGCACTACACACTATAACTTTAATTCTATTCCACCGTATATTTCAACCATCCTATATATGGAACTGCTCATGTACCACCTAATATTACATTTGTTTGTAAGATTTTTTGAACCCACATGTCTAACTGTACTTCGCCCTATATTTCAACTGTGCACATTGCATTTCGATGCACGCACATACACACATCTACCACCGTATACCGTACAGAAAAGATAAGATCGTTCACCTAACAATATTTCTTTGCGATTCACTAATGGAATATTCTGTGCCATTTCACTCGACTGCAAGCCTTACAAAATAAAAATCGTTACATTTAAGCTAGATATTTTTTGCACATATTTTTGCGAATTTCAGAAAATTGGTATGTTTTACGTTATAGAAAATTATCCGAAATCAAGCTGGGACATCTCTTTGTATAATCCAATTTAAAATATTTAAATTGGTTGAGCTTTTTTAGAGAAAAGAGTGTAGATTCATTGAAATTCACTCAAGTGTAGTCCCTTAATTACTGCTTTTTGTAATTTTCTAGTTTTATGGCACCTCACTGTAATATTCCGTAATACAATATAGTTTATATCATCAGAATCACCGGGCATAAATTTTAAAAAAAGGTGCCGAAGAATTGATAACCTCCTCCTGTTTTGGAAGTCGGTTAATAATTAAATTCTAGTACATAATTCGCACATTTGCGTCCATAGGTGTAGTTTAAAATAAGTAATTACCTGTAACGTTTCCTAATAACTCCGAGATAACACCATAAGGAGTTTCACCCATAACGACGACCCAGCCGTGACACCTGTAGGAAGTTACTATTTTATCGTAAGGTTGCATAACTGCTTTTATGCCAACGCAACATGCTTCTTCGCCGCTATACAGATGCAGAAATCCTCGTATGCTTTTCTTCATATATAAATGTGACGAAGCGTTTTCCATTTTTCTTATAATTTGCATCTGTCTATAATACAGCAAAGCATCGTCGAGCACCAGGTCAGTTTCCGTAGGAGGACCTTCATCTAGGAGATATAGTTCGAAAGTTTCGCTTGGAATTTTTTCCGACAAGCCACATTTTATGTTCAATAAAGACAATTTTGTTTGAAGGAATCTCCTTTGAGAATACCTTATTGAAAATTTTGAAAAAACTGAAATCATATTCGTGCAATAGTGCTAGACATTTCAAATTTTTAATCTTCCCGCCCAACAATTTGTTGCAAAATTAGCCGGTCATATGCGATTTAATTACTATAAGATTTCCCGAAAATTGATGACATATAAACAGAGTTTTGAAGTCTATTGACAGAAGTTAATAGTGCGGTTAAGAGTACGTTCTACAAATCCGTATACACATTTGGAGATCCAACTCAAAAGAGTTTTTGGAGTGACTATTTCTACCAACTTGGTTTTTGGCGATACCTCATTTACAAATTCAACAAAATCTTATAAATAGCTATCAGGTGGTTGTTCATTTGGGTTTTCACTCCTCACAATGCAAGGCCGTAGCCAGCGGGGGGTCTGGGGAAATTTTACAATTTTGGGTTTCAATCAATTAATCATCTTGTTGATAAGAATAAATTTTATATTTATACTATTCTATATATCCTAAATACATAAACAAAAATATTTATTCTCTAGTCCTAATCCGCCTATCATCAATCAAGAAAATTGTTCAACTCACCCAGAAAAATTTTTTTGGCTACAGCCTTGTCAAAATGATTTTGCTTCAAAATAACATTGTTCGGCAACGATTCCTAATAAAGAATCGAAACGTCACATTAAATAGGTAAGTATCATATAATATACATCCACAAATATTGTACAGGATACCGTTGGCAAATCCGTAGACCTGTTTCCTCTCAGTTAAACCTGGTACAGAGTTTGTCTAGTGTTCCAATCAGTTTCCACAAAATTAACATATCTGTATTTTTTTGGAAATCATTCAGAAACTACTTAAAAGTCTGATAGGTTTAGTTAAATGTCTTTAGAGTGACTACTTCCACTAACTGAGTACTTGGAATTTTTTTTTATATATTTATACACCATATTTATAGAATATGTACGAATGATCACGAAAATCTGATTGTTGGGGCTTACTCAAATTATTAACTATAGATAGTTCTATTCAGGAATATTTTTAAATAGTACCGTTACAATTTTCTATAACATGAAACTTACCGTTTTCCAGAAAATCGGAAAAAACAGTTATTAAGTTTCACGAAAAAATTCGTAGGTTTTAGTAGTAGTAGTTTAGATTTCTATCCTGGGAATCACAGGAAAACAGCGTACGAGAGTACAGTACGACTCCCGATTGGAGTCTCTGTGAGCTAGATTTTCCTGAAACTCCTGGATGTCGGAATTCATTTCGCGATAAAATATTAAATTCAGTTATATATACTATATACATAAATAATTATTAGAGAATCAGTTGAAGGGAGCGCAACTGATGAAGGTTCTCGACTAGAAAGAATATATTGTCTTGCGTTCCATGGATTGAAAAATCTTAGTTATTAAGTTGGTCATCAAAAAAATCTTCATTGATTTGACTGAAATATTTTCGTAAACAATAAGATCAGAATTTTCAACTATACACGAGTAGACTGATGTGTAAAAAACAAATTTTTAAATAAGCAAGAAATTGAACATGTTGTACTGAAGTAGCAACCGAATTCTGTTTTAGAAAATTTGCTATATCTATATCAGTACTTAGATACGAAAACCAATTGCATTGAAATAGGAAAACAAGCAAAACTCAAAGGTCATATATCAGCGTACCTAGTTCTATTTAATTCTGTATGTTGGTGTTGGAGCATGACCTTTTCTGATTGGTCAATAGTAATCCGGTCATCAATGGAGTTAATTTCGCGCTCCAAATTCTATTAAGTTTTTCAATAGCATTGTTTGGAGATAGAATGGTAGAAGTGTATGGCTGACGACCGTTCTTCGGTGTATTAATACCGAATAACGTGTTCTGAGGAAATTGATGCATTTCATTTCCATTTAGATATTCTTTGACCATAGAGATAATACTTAATATAGTGTACGTCAGTTTCCAAAAACATCGCAACATGTGGCGAGAGAGAAAGTAAACGGAGTGGACGTATCAATAACTATCTAAACTCGTATCGGATTAGTGCTATTGCTTGCAACTCTAGACAGAGACAGATATGTCCACTCGATTTCATTTCTCTCTCATCCAGAGTTACCAATCCACTTGTACAGGCGCGTATACCTCACGCACTGTATGTTTAATTATTACTGCTATGTCTGCGACATCCGGCTTTTCGGATGGTAACCCTGTAGAATGTTGACACTGAGGTCTTTAGTAGTATGTGACTAACTTTATAGCTTTAATATACCGTTTTCTGAGCAAGTTCCCAATGCGATCAGATTTTGAACGGAATCCTTTACGTTGAAAAGCTATTAGTTCCGAAATGTTTCACTAAACTTATTTTAATGTCGAAGACTCAAGCGCATACTTTCATTTCCATTTAGATATATAGAATAGTAAGTAAAGTAAATTTTCCAAATTCTGTCAAATTATTTACACTTTCTGACAAGGGTATCTACACTAATTTACTCCTAAAGTTTTATAATTTCATCATTACATTCTCCATCTTTCTTAAGTAAATCATTTCATGATTACTATGTTCACTTTTTACTCCTGTTCAGTTTCCATAAATCACCTGGTTTGTTGACCACATCTCATCATTGTATAATTTTTGTTTCAGCTAAAGTTATGCTTAAACCACAAAGGGGGTTAAGTGTAACCGTACTAGAGCATGTACCATCTGGAGGCTATCGCAAAATCGTGGCAACGCTAGAAAGAGAT
The DNA here is from genome assembly GCA_034190945.1 of Octodonta nipae. Classification (NCBI taxonomy): domain Eukaryota; kingdom Metazoa; phylum Arthropoda; class Insecta; order Coleoptera; family Chrysomelidae; genus Octodonta; species Octodonta nipae. Next base: position 26,739,804 of record CM067221.1, on the reverse strand, counting down.
AGAGACAGTGACAGGCTATTTCACTTGGTGGGTGCAAACATCTAATGAACAACATGCTGAACGTATTTCAATGGAATCAGCTCCCAACCGAGTAAAATAGCCTCTTACCCTCTCCATCATCCACTCTCTTTTTAGTCGTATCACCATATTTGCGCACTTCAGGATTTCTCCAGAAGGTACAAGCAATAAGTAATCGTAGGCCATAGAACATGTACTTCTGGAGATAGCCTGCAAATTAGGCTTGGGTCGTTCGTGAATGAGTCGTTCAAAATGAATGACTCCTCTACATGTGCCACGAATGAGCGGCACTGTTTAGTCAGTTCGCCATTAATAGAATCATTCAGCTCGAGCGAGTCGAGAGTCATCGGATGTGCTGAACGTTCAACGTTCAAACACGAAGTAGAGACCAACTCTTGTTTTGGTGAGCTGAACGAAATGAGCGGGCTCACTAAAAAGAGTCATAAAACCCAACGTTCCAGCAAATGCACAAATATTGTGACAAAGCTAGAAAGGGAGGGCAATAGAGAGGGCAAGAGGCTATTTCACTCGAACAGGGAGCTGCATCCAATGAGCACCTTCCAGTCGAGTGAAATAGACCCTTGCTCTCTTTCTAGCAGACACGATATTTGTGCATTCCAGGCTACCTCCAGAAGCATATGCTCTAAGCTGAATATCGACAGAATATTAAAGATTTAAAATTACTGAAATACGAGCGCAACACTATCTGGCGTGAAATATTGCTAGAGCCATACTTGACCCCACCAAATTAGCCAGGGATTAATATTCAATCTTTTTATTACCACAACTAGAAATAAAGTCGATCGTATTCTGAACTATTATTGAACTGATCTATGCACATAAAATACTATTGGAAACAAATAATACTATGTAAAATATATCCATGTACATTACTAGGATTTCACAGTTGACAGAAATGACATTTTTTGATAGCTTTGATTACGTAAAATGTTGGGAAAATGTGCGCTAAAACATTGTCAAGAAATTTGGGGGAAATATTGAAAAGTTTCAAAAATTACCAGTACCGCGGCCACAGTTCAGTCATTGAAGCAGCTTTAGAGGAAATTAGTGAATCAAGATGTCATGTACATCGATTAGATCAATGTCCAAATATCAGTGGTAAACTAAATAGAGAAGAAGCTCTATTGTTTTTCGATCGAATGACCTTAATACGCAGAATGGAGAAAACTTCAGCTAAATTATATCAGCAGGCACTTATAACGGGGTTTTGTCATTTGTACATCGGGCAGGAAGCTTGTGCGGTTGGAATCAAATCTGTTATGAGACCACAGGATTCGACTATAACCTCTTATCGATGTCACGGTTGGGCCTTTTTAATGTCTGATGGAACTGATGAAGCCTTGTGCTCTATAATGAAAGAACTTGTTGGAAGAAAGAAAGGTTTGTATGAATTTCTAGAAATTATTGGTTTATTATATTTATCTTGAGCACAGATGAAGCATTTTTATGAACTTGAGGAAAAATATCTATTCATAGCATATTTATCACTACCGTGAAAGTATAATTTATAACTTCAAGATCTAAAAGTAATATTATGCCTTATGATTATGTGGAAGAGGGCGCTACCAATAGGGTAAATGCTTAGAGGTGTTATACGTAGAGTGAATTAGGTATGGGCGCTACTGTAAGTGGCAGTGTAATAGCAATAGAAAGAGAAAGACAATATCAGAATGCGCTTGCTATGTGTCTGTCCTACCAATAGTAGGCGTCACCACTGACACTGGCCAATCAGGAACGTGCCGCTTATTCTACCTCTCTTTCTATTACTATTACATTAATTTCGCTACTTTACGTGCTCTACAGTATTAACCTCTTTGGGTAAATGCCGTTTTGATGTTTTACAGGGTGTTCGTAACCATTTTCACTTTGAATAATTTGTAGTAATTTTCTGAAATAATTTAATTTATAGATATAGATCCCAATGCAACCGCAACGATTAATTCATAAAATTTCGAAATTCTTTCAGCTATATATGACACTGAGGCTATTTTTTCTTGTAAATTATCTGGGAAACTGTGACTCATAGACATATGAAGTGGTTATAAAACATACCTTATATTTTTGAGTTTTAAACGAATTCATCCTAAAAATTGTGCAATTCAATTTACAATAACAAAGTTATAGTGAACCACTAGTATAACTGGAAGTGGCCAATAGTTTGAAGTTAATTTAGTGAAAAAAGAGCATTCTGGAAAACACCCTTAACAAAAAAAATAAATCTCAAACATTTGTTTATCCAAGAAGTAACTGGGCGACATATATACGTATGAAAATAGTTTCATCAAAAATGATCAAAATCAATTTCATTTCTTTATTGCCGCTAAAAACTCTGATTTATCGACCAGAGAATGAAACATTCAAGTGGTGAGTCATTTATTTTTAAAGATACATATATACAATCAATACATAAAAACTGCTGAAGCTTATAACTAGCTTCAGTAATAAAAGAATTACTGATGTCATTTCCATCTGTACCAGGGTGTAGGTGTACATCCTCATCTGTACCTACTTACTTGAAAATTTATTAAATTTTATTAAAATATAAACATTATTAATTTTTCATGAATAAGTGAAAATCACATTTGTTTTAGTTAAATTGAAAGCAATTAACATATGTTACTACACGTATGTTATAATACAGACATACTCTAGTGAGTGTCATATAATTAGTAGAACCGACAGCTCTTGTGGTCACTCAGGTCCATTAGGAACGTTTACCTGTAGCTAAAATTCATTGTTACTCTTGAAAAACATGTTACATTGAAGTTGAATAAAATTGTTTTACACCACAAATCTAAAATTCAATGGATTATCACAAAAAGGAACGAGTGTAGAAGAATAGTCACTGGTTTAAAATTGTATAACCCCCTGTAATGTCTTATTAAGTTGTATATATGAACACAAACCTTTTTCCTATCAATTATATCTATAGTATTTGTTATCAATTAAAATATATTAGATTTGAACCTTTTAGACTCATTGAAAATTTTTGTATTTGAATAAACTATAAGTTTTGTAAAACAAAATACATCTCTATGTTCTAAAGATTTAGGCCTTTTTTTACTCCTGTTGAGCTGTATCTAATGTAATGTAATACACCGCCGTGGCTTGAAGCGTCTCACAGTTTCATTATTTGGGCATGTTCAACCTAAAATTAAAAACAATCACAACTTTTGCCATTATTTGGCGATTATTTAACTTGCCTATATCTTCTGAACCTGTATTAATATATTTCCTAGTTAACAGCACATTTGTTTACATATAAACTGCCTGTTAACACCAAATACGTCTAATAATATTAACATGTAAAGATATTGTGACACTTTGATTCTCAATATGTTGTGCTTGCAAGTATTTTTTCTCTCCTTCGAATACAGTCATTATAATTGTCCGTGATTTGTTTAACACATAAAATAAAACTTGTATAACAATAATTCACTTGAACCCACAGATCTGTTCAATCATTTCTAGTGAATTAACGGAGTGAAATTTACGAGCTCATTATCGGTGTTGCTTACGTTTACTATAATGTTAATGTCAGCCGTCAGGCAACGATTTTCGTGAAATTGTCAATCTAATAAATGTAATTTTTTTGGGTTCTGAGGAGCGAGCCCGAATTACCTAAAGTTATCTGACCAAATAGATAATCATTATTATAAATATAATGTCTCAAATCAAATCGCCTTGTGACATTTTTTATACCATTCACTTCGTACTGCTTTATAATATTAATTTAAATCAATCCTCGTCCGTTATTACCGTATTCGGAGCGCCATCTCTTGGTTGTTTACGGAACCCGTCACAATTAGTGTTCACTTTTAAAAGCGTTGTTGAACCACCTCCTTAATACATCCTGGTTGCATATAAAAAATATATTTACACAGGGGCGGACTAAGGCCTAGGCAACCTGGACACGTGCCTACTTACTGCCCGTAATTTTTGGGGTCTGAAAATTTTTGTACATGTGTATTATTTTTTCCTTCGAAATCCGATAATTAAATAGAATTGCATACTATATGCTATAAAACCAAACAACCAAACGCAAAATATATGTCATGACTGAAAAATAGGCCCAGAATTACAATGTTGCCTAGGGCCGCTTAAGCATCAGTCCGCCATTGTATTTACAAACCTTCAAATCTTGAAAGAAATGTGTGACAATGTTAATGGCAGTTATTCTATATGAAAATACTTTCGAATTATTTAATAAGTATTATACATACTAAAGAAATTTATAATCCGTTCGGAAGAGTTCATATTTAAGTACACGTAATTTTTTTATTAATCTAATCGGCCGTCCTTTTTAGTGACTTTCTGAACACAGACCTGTCACTTTGTTATTTAGACATTTCCACCCTCACTGATTCGAATCCTTACTATACAACAGGTTTCTGCTGCAATATCGCTCACCTGTGTGAAAATTTACTTTGGTTTATGTTCACTGCTTTATTTATTGGTATCTCAGTAAACTATATCTCACTATGTGTTTGTTGCGATGATATGAGAGATATATAGCTTGTTACTTCTGAGGTGCACGTTGCCATATTCTAGCATGGTGTATGTTATTTTGACTTTGCTACTCAGAAGGTTCCCTCCTCTTCCCAGAAATTAAAATTTAGTTAGCATTGGTATGCTTACCTGCCCTTACTGATTTGTTTTTTAGCTTCTTTGTGAACTCCTGTATTCTGTTGGTGAGTGAGTGTATGCTCCTCTGAAGTCGTTGAATGTGTTGCTTAATTTATCTAATCATTGTTGCCTTTTTGTACTCCTCCTGTTTTTGCATATAAAGTTCCTGGTTTTGCGGTTGTTCGACGTAGTGTTTATAGGGGTTTGGAAATAGTTTTTTAAGTTCTATAAATATCTGGGTATGTTTGACGACCGTATTGGCTTATATAGCTGGTGTTTGTTTCACTTTGACGCCTGATATTTTCTAGCAATTTCACTCATAGTTTGCATTGTAAGCAGGTTGTTTGGCCATGCCCGAATCGCTATTGTTTCCAGCATTATATTGGTACCCTACCAGTCGTTTACTTTGGTTATATTATTCTCATCAATTATTCTGTGTTCAGGTTTGAGCGCCCTATTTCAAAACTGGTAAGAGGCATTGATCAAAATCTCTAAAACGGGGGTGGATGTGTGTTTTTTTGTCTTACTAATATTCTGCTTAACTTACTAAAGACCGCTTTGTAAATTTTTTTCCTCTTTCAAATTTTATCATGTTTACTTATCCCATCATTGTTTTTTAATTTTTATATGCTGTTCTAAGGGTCACCTAGACATGATTCAATTTCAGATCGAGTTCACACTAATCTTGTCACTTTTGTTAACATTAACTGTACTTCAGAAATAGAAACGATATCAGCAGAAAATCTGAGGTTCTATCTTTTCTTGGGATATCCCTATTGTTTGTCAAATTGCAATTTATTGACATATCTGAGATAAATATGTAAAAAAATGAAAATGTATGCAACAGGGTTATAACAGATAACAGTCGTTCTTATCACTCAAAGTTAGAGAAGCACAGTGCCGAATATGATAAAAATATCATCAGATATTTATAGAGATGATGTAAATACCATAAAACCTGAAGGAGATACGTTAGACATTCTTACAAAAGAATACATTACGCAATGATATCATGGTACTAGTTGTGCGATGGGAATTGAAATTTAAAAAAATACTATAATATAAAATGCAGCAATACTTTCGTTTGTGGCATCTCTGGTTTTTATTTTTTCTGAGTTCTTTGGGAATAACACCACATAAACTTGAAAGTCTGTATATTTCAAAAAGTCCATAAGTTTCAAGGTTTAAATTAGACCTCGTTTTCAGTGGTAATTAACTTAACACAAATGAACAAGAAATTAAAATTTAGTAAATCACAATTTGACGTTAACGTTTTTTGAAATATACAGACTTTCAAAGTTTATGTGGCGTTATTCCAAAGAACTCAGAAAAAACAAAAATACTTTTATGTTATCATTATAAGACATTGAAGAAAACAGAACCAGTAAGAAATTTTGTGCTAACGAAATTGAATAATTTAATAAAATCAAACATAATTTCCTCATTATGAAATTTAGTTGCTCATTTACTAATGGATTTTTGTATGACAATAATAATTAACTCTATTAGCATTATCAATTCAAGCTGAAGTTTTTGCTGTACATCCTGTGTCAGTACCTACCATGAAACTGCAAGTTAAATAAATATAACAAATTATCACTTATCTAATCAAATATTGAAAATCGGTTATATTTGTATAACCAATTTTGATCTAAAAGTACAAATGTTTAAAATGCAAATTTTCACTATCGTGAGACTTTTGGCAGATGGAAAAATTGTATGACTGCACTAATAGACCATTTTATAGTAAAAGTATACGATTTTGTTTCTATTTTGCAGGTCTCTGTGAAGGAAAAAGTGGTTCAATGCATTTGTTCCTCAAAAATTTCTATGGAGGGAACGGAGTTGTGGGGGCACAAGTATCATTAGGCACAGGAATAGCTTTCGCCCACAAATACAAAAACGATAACGGAATTAGTATCACTGTACTTGGCGACGGAGCTGCCAGCTGTGGACAAGTACATGAGTCGTTCAATATGGCATTACTCTATAAACTTCCTGTTATATATGTCATAGAAAATAACAACTTCGCGATGGGCACTTCAGTCGAAAGAGGTTCTTTCAACGTCCAACTATATAAGAAATTTGATTCAATGCCAGGTATTAGGATCAATGGAATGGACGTAACAGCTGTGCGAGACACTACAAAATTCGCTCAAAGTCATGTCTTGAATGGCAATGGACCAATATTAATAGAGCTGTTAACGTATAGGTAGGTATTTACTTTTAGTACAAGTTGAAAGTATATGGAGATGACGTTACACTGGGAGTACATTTATTCGACACTTCAAATGGTCAAATAAAACGCTGTGTCTAAGAACTTCTTGGAAAATAACACCACAGTTAAGAAAATTGCTGTATATTCCGAACGTTTCGACCCTGTTGTCAATGGTTAAGAAACTATGGATAACAAAGGCACAATTCTAAGATGTAAATTAAAATATTTGACAATATGTATTATTTGATTTCTGACGTAACTGAGGGAATTTTATTTGTAATTTACAGGGTAGCACAGAAACTTCTAAAGATCATATAATAATAAAGTTCAGATCTTCAGAATTTTATGTGGCGCTCCTGGGTGCGACTTTTTTATAAAATAGTGCATTCACCAAAAATGCGGCCAAAGAATTTTGTTGATTCAGTGATCCCATTAAAATCATAAGGGAAAACCTAAGAAAAACCTTATGAACTATCCCGATATTAGGTGGTTCATGACCATTGGCAATTTCTTCCTTAGTCATCGGGAACTAGGTTTTCCCTTTTGATTTTAATTGGATCACTGAAACAACAAAATTCTTTGGTCGGATTTTTGACGAATGCACTATCTTATAAAAAAGTCGCACATAGGAACGCCACATAAAATTCTGAAGATCTCCCTTTCAAATTCTTCCAATTTGAAAGAAATTTTATTATTACATGATCTTTAGAAGTTTCTGTGCTATCCTGTATATACAAATAAAATTCTCTTAGTTACGTTAGAAATCAAATAATACATATTGTCAAATATTTTAATTTACATCTTAGAATTGTTCCTTTTTTATCCATAGTTTCTAAACCATTGACAACGGGTTCTACCCTAGACCCCAAAACGTTTGGAATATACAGCAATTTTCTTAACTGTGGCGTTATTTCCCAAGAAGTCCTTAGACATTGAAAAATATGCCATAAATATCATTCAGAAAACAAATAAAACGCTGTGTTTGATAAGAACCTTCTATAGGACTCCTTACAACTGGCGAGTACAAACAGTTTGTACTACGCTTAATGACTGATAACACCGATTATTCCGAAGAAGTTGAGTGACATGTCGTCAAAACATCAAAAGTATCTTTTCTAAGATAAATAAAGCATACACACCAGACTCTCGAGAACCTTAATTTATATAAAGTTTCCAACTTTTGGAATAGATAGTACTATTAGAAATAGATTTATTCTCACATACCTGCTGTACAAGAAACGGAAGCTCACTAAGCTCAGCGGCGGCTTCCACAGGTTTGCTGAGGTCTAAAGTGTGGAGTAAAACAATACCTTGCGTCTTTTAACCGACTTCCAAAAAGTAGGAGATTATCAATTCGTCTGCAACTTTATTTATGTATGACGAGCGATTATTCAAAAACGGCTTGAGCAATTTTGACGATTGAGACTGCATTACATTAAGTAACATTACAGTAAGGTCCCATATAATTGTCTATACAGTTTACCAGAAAATCAGAAAAAACAGTAAATAAGGGACTAGATTTAAGTGAATTTTAAAATGAATTTTCACAGTTTTCTTTAAAACCGCTCAAGAAATTTGAATATTATAAATTGTATTCTATAAAGATATGTTCCAGCTTGATTCCGTATTTTTTCTATAAAGTAAAATATACCATTTTTCTGAAAATCGGAAAAAATATGCAAAAAAACTGTATACATCATGGTAAATGTCAAATTTTCATCATAAATATCTAGTTTAAATGTCAAGATATGCCATGGAAATATATGATACAGGGGGCTTGTAATGGTTTTCATTTTGATTCATTTGACGTAAGTTTCTTTTAAAGACGAAGTGTGGAGGTTTATAGTAACGTGAAATGGCAGAAAATATTCCGTGAGTTTTATCGAAACGAAAATTTGTTATGTCGGCGAACTCTTCTATATTTACTGTTGTAAGTGTGTACGAGCGTGCAAGTGATATTAGGTGGCACAAAAGCAGTTGTATACATAGGATGGTTGAAATAAAAGTTGGAATTGAATTAATTACACAGGGTGGTTCTAAAAATATCTTATTGGGTGGCACGTAAGTAGTTGCGTATACAAGGTGGTTGAAATAAGAGTGGAGCAAAACTATAGTTATACAGAGTGGATTTTTGCGGAGAATAATTACAGTTACACAAAAGCATTTAAAAATTGTCAGAAGCAGTTGAATATACAGGATGGTTGAAATATAGACTCGAATAGAATTACAGTTACACAGGGCGGTTTAAAGAAGTTATATTATTCGGAACATAAGTTGTTGTTTATACAAGGTGATTGAAATAAGGGTGGGGTAAAATTATTGCTATTCAGGGTGTATCAAACATTTGTTATATAACCATAGCAATTAGGATATTTGAATAATTGGACTAGGACAGGTGGTGCGTTCCCGCAATTTGTTTAGTGTATTGTTTTCAATTTGATTGAATTACTTCATTGATTTTTAAACTTCTGCACTTTTTCTAAAACATTCCGTCGCGCTAATGCTAATTTTAAATGTTTTTTGCGTTTCGGTTTCGGTTCCCTAGCTATTAGGACGCTTGGGAGGTTCGTGTATTGTGCTCCGAACTATTCGGTCACGCTTTGATCCCGTCTGAAGAGACGGCGCTTATTGTTGTTTTTTGCGTTACGATTTCGCGAGTTAGTAGCTGCATTCGAAACGACCGCTAAACCGCTTTCATTTTGTTTCTTTTGTGTTTACAAAAGCGCATCATTTGTTGTTAAACCCGCATTTTTTGTATGCTCAATCAATGAACATTACGTCGCTATTTTTTGTGTAACTGTTCCTGCTGTTACGGGGCTAGCCTCTGAAGAAAGAAGACCCAAGAAAACACCAGAGCTTCGACATAAAAGGTTAGTGATAACTTTTATTTGGTGAATTAATATACGTGACGGCACGTGTTTATTGATTGTTACGCTAAAGGTCCTTCGTCAATTATATATATATACTTGCATTGAACCAGCAACATCTAATTCATACATTTTTTTTGAATATTCTCTATGGAATGTGCCATCGAAGACATTCCAACAGGGTATAATTATAGACATGGGTTCAAAAAATTTTAGAAGCAGTTGTATATACCGGGTGGTTGAAATAAATGGTAGAGTAAAATTATAGTCATAAAATGTGGTTCAAATACGTGAATATTGTTATATAGGGTAGACTATGAGCAGTTTCATAAATGGAATACTAGACTTATGGGGCTAAGTACAATCATTGGTATACAGGAATAATTTAAACAATAGAAAATAGAAAGTCAATTGTGTGGAGGGGATTTATATTTATACAGGGAGGTTTTAAAGATATCGGAACCGTTGTAATATTGTGTTGAGTAGAATTATAGTTGTACAAGGTGATTCAGAAAATAATAGACGAATAAGTTATACAGGGGTGACCAATACACAGAAGCATATACAGTGTGGGTGCAAAATAGAGTGAATTAGAATTACACTTATAGAAAGTGGTCCAAATAATAAAACAAACAAAAAAGTTAAAATATATTTGGAAAATATCGAGAAAAAATATAAATTAGAGAGGGAGAAAGAGAGATAAGAATACGCTAAAATTTTCAATTGAATTGTACTTTAAATCAGATAAAAAAGAAGATATGTCTGAAAATAATGATTGATTGCACACGGTTTCTAAACGGTTTTATTTCAAGTCAGGCTGAAGTCAGTTCTTTTTTAATTATAAAAAAAATATTTAAAAATAAATTATTCATTATTAATAAGTACAGCAATATTAGGAGGAGAATTTGGAATTTTTAAAAAATCGTTAATAAATAAAAAATGGTATTAAATATATTAAAAATATTAAACAAAACCCTCTCTATGACAATTGTTTCATTGTGGGGATTAAAATTATATTTAGAAATATACCAAATACTAGCTAGAGAGACAAATCCAATTACGGTGAGAGTGAGTGTGACAATATTGTAGATAAATATGTCGCGTCAGAGGTGACATTCAACTGTCTGAGACGACATTTATATTAGGAACCGTCGCTGAACTTAGTCTGCATTTCATGTTCAGAAGGTACGAGAGAATTAATGTATAGAATATAAGGTTTGTTCAAATACCGTCTGCCACCTGCTGGCTCTTAGACTAGAAACCTGTTAATTAAAAATAATCCATGAAATGATTTATTTCAGATATTCGGGACATTCTGTAGCAGATCCTGGGACATCTTATCGCACAAGAGAAGATGTGAACCGCGTAAAAGACAAATATGACCCAATTCAGTTCCTCCGTAAGAAGATCTTAGACGAAAAAATACTTAAACCAGAGGAACTCAAAGCCATTGTAACCAAAAATAAAGAATTGGTTCATCGTGTTACAGAAGATGCTATAAAAGATGCAGACCCGCCGTTGTCTGATTTAGTTACAACTGTTTACCATAAAGCTGACGGCGAAGTCAGACTTCCAAGAACTTTTTTGGAATTATATAAATAATTCGGCCATAAGAAACTATGTAATGGATTAGTATACAAGTAGTACCTACGATTTAATGACTATTGCGAATAGTATGACTACGTACGTAACAAAACATAACATTTAAAAAAATACGGTTGTAAATGAAATAAATATCAATATATAAAGCTGTTTATATACGGCAAATATTCATTGGTTAAATTAATTCTAATTGTTGTTTGAATTTCATCATTTTCAGCAACTAATATTCACTACGATTTGGTATTGTGTAATTACCTTTAATTTCTAGCGATACTTGATTTTTCATTCCTGTTTCCCAATTTTACAAAAAGCTGACCTATTTCTACTTTTTGTATAGACAAAAAAATGCACAAGTCTCCAATTATATATAATACACTTTGTGAACATAGGCAGACTAGGTTATTAAATTGTATCGATCCTTCTAGAATGACTTGCTGTAGAGAATAATCAGTACCATCCGGGCACTTTTTCGTCTCAAGTATAATTTTTATAAAGGTGCCTTTAATAGAAAAAAAGGGTAGCGGAAAATCCTAGTGAGTTAGCTAAATAATCAAGCAACTCTTCAAACATTGTAAATAGGACTATAATCCGCAGTGTTAATTTTTACCATACATCTGTAACTTCGTGAGAGCTTTCTTTTGACGAGGGGGACCAGTTTTTAATTTATTTTTGGTATTGATTCAGAACGAATGCTTAGTTTCAGTTCCGCATCACTCTTTAAATTAAGCTAATTCCCAAAAGTGTTCATTTTACCTTTTTCAATATTTTGTGTGGCAGGAATATATTGAGCAAACAGTAAATAGTTTTTCTGTTATTCTCGGGAAAAAGGTGAGTTCGGTAAATTTGCGATGCAGAATAACTCAATCCAAAGAATTACGGAATCTGTGTGTTTATGCTCCTGAAAACTCCTCAGAAGTCGAACATGTCGCCCTAACTCAGCATTTAAAACGACATATAACAAATACATAAATAATTTTAAGTGAAGTGAATTTGTGAGAAACGCAACAGATAAAGCTTTCTCAACCAAAATAATATATGCTATCTGAGGTTTAGAATATCAAACCCTCGCCTTCCAATCCTGTTCAGAAACATCAGGTTGTGCTGACATTAAAATATCTACAATTTAGCTAAACTTTAGTTTTGTGTTTCTATTTTGTGAAATGCACTACAGTAGTCATACTACTGATGAGAATATAGGCAATTTTTTTTCTATACAATGTTCTTTATTCTTATATTTCTTTATGCTCAAAATATGTAATTTCTAATTGCTGACAAAGTCCTAGAACTAAGTCATTTTCCTAATAGATTCGTATTTAAAATTTCTAATGAATACAAAGTGTAGCAGGGTAATTTTGTAAGAAATGCATGGATTTACTAGTTGTCCTTGATAGAAACTCTTCTTACAGACTTTCTTCTCCTTCAAGTGCCATACGCTAACAGCGTTTAGACGATTCGTAAACTGCCTCTGCATAAAACGCAGTTGTCCTTCTTTTGCCATAAAGAAAATGTCGTCTGCATTTCCCCTTCCATACCAGTTCTTATATCTCGAAGCCATGAACGTTGTTTACAGCCATGTCCTTGCGAATTAGAGTTGGTCTCGTTGTATCATACTTATTGTTTCGGAGTATTTGTCCCTAATATAAGACTTGATGTTGCTTTATATTTTGAGGTAGTTCTCTTTCAGTTGCAGCTCTTGTTAGTATTTCCGCTTTTGTTATTCGGTCCATCCAGGAGATTAGTAAGACTGGATTGATTCAGCCGATACTTGTTGGAAATTCATTTCACTGAACTAAAATCACTTTGAATTGCACTTTCCACTTTATTTGGTTTTTAAAAAACCTTTTCTGACGCGTTTCGATATTAACTATCTTTGTCAAAGAACTAACTGGTATTTCGTGAAGTCCGTATATTTATAGTTTATTTAGGTTGTCAATAATAATCCGATAATTGAACAATTAGCATAAAGCTATCGGCAATTATCCTTTTACGTAATAATCTGTTGTATACGTAGAATTACTATAGGTATTAAAACAAATTACTGGTTAAATAAATTTAATAATGGAGACCGGTAAATCTACCTGGTCGTTCAGTAAATTCGAATTTTTGAGTTTATTGATCTCTAATGATTCCAAAAGATTTAGTCTCCTACCCTTATTTTCAGCATGTAATAATTTGAAGTTTTCGTCGAAATTGTGATATTCTGTTAATAGATGTTCTGCATATTTTGAATCTGTTTTTTGATTTACAAAAGAACTACGGTGCTCCATGATGCGTTTTTTACATGCTCTCCCGCTTTGACCGATATAGACTTTATCACATGAGCCACATGAAAGTTTGTACACCCCTGCTTTGTTGTTTTTATCTATTTTGGATTTGTTATTTTTGACTAATTTTCCTAAGCTATTGTTTGTTTTATACGCTACGTTAATGTTCTGTTTTCTTAAAAATGAAGCAACTTTTAAAGTGGGTTTACCAAAATATGTTAAACTATTGTATTTAACGTCCGTGGTTTTGACGTTTGGATAAACTAAGCTTAATGTTTTCTTATGATTCTTGTTTTTAAGTAATTTATCTATTAATTCAGCCTCGAAACCATTATTTACTTTCGAAGTGGAAAGTGCAATTCAAAGTGATTTTAGTTCAGATTAGTAAGAACCTACGAATAGTCAGTTCAAAGGCCTCAATGTGATTCATTGTATTGTATATACATTTTAATACTCGTAGTCTCAAGTGTAAGTAAGGGTACGATAAAATTATTTCTAAAATTTGCCAAATATTGTCTTTGTCTGCTAGAATCGCCGTACCAACAGCGTTTCTGATGTTATTTATTGCTTTATTTTTTTTTATTCGTTTGTTTTGGTCGTATAAGACTGATTGGAATATCCGGCCCAGGTAGGTATATATTAAAAAGTAGGGAAGAAAATACGCCGTCCTGTCTTGTACTACTTGCTATTTTCCGAGAAAATAAGGTCGGTACAATATGCTCAACCCGTAAAAAATAACTGTACTATATATTTTTTAGAGTTATATTCTTTGGAGATTATTTAGTTGCAAATTTGAAGTCGTTGCCAATCACTATTCGTATTATTACATGCTAGATGTATTGAATAAATTTTTAACCGACTTCCAAAACGGAGAAGGTTATCAATTCGTCGCGTATTTTTTTTCGCTTTTTTTCTATGTATGTTACCTGATTTCTTCTCCTGTGGTGCACCGTTTTGAATGAATATGGTCTTGTTTAATAGAGTATATATCCGGATTGGTGAAACTTCAAATTTTGGAAAAGAATTCTATTTGTAAAGTGATAAAATGTGTAAATGAACACATGCGTGCATGGAAATCGACCAATATCATTAATATTTTAGTCGATTTTTCAATAACTCCTTATGGATGTGTATAGTTTTTTAACGTTTAATCTATTAAGGAAGATCCTCAGGTGATCTCATATACTTTTCTGTGACGTGCAACTTGCAGTTTTGCAGAAAATCGCCGAAAATTCCAAAATTCTTATCAACAATTTCATCGAAATGACACAACGGACATGTCCTCATAAATGTTTTAATTCCAACGTAATAGTGCGGTAATTTTAGGCACTGGAAGTTTTAATTGCGAATTTGAAAATTTTCTATGTACATCTCAATCATATAGGTAGTAAAGCATAGTATTTTCGGCTCCTTAAATCAATGAGTACCAAGCTCGTTTTGTTTGTATACCAAGCAAATACTATTTAATTGCAAATTTTTCCATTTTGCGAAGACGATGCTTTTGGTTGTCACATTCTCCCGGCCTAATAGAAAATTCAGTGACAACACATGTCAAACTTTAAACTGCGTTTATAGACAGGGTGTTTAGTTATAGCAAACAAAATCACAAAGTAAAGTGATAGAAGGAGTTGCATTTATATGAAGATTGAAATATAGGACGGACTAGAATGATAGTGGTCCGTAGGCAGCTCTATATACAGGATGGTTGGAATATAGGGAGGACTGGACGTTTGGTGGTACAAAAATGTTGGAAAAAATGTGAAATTAAAATTATATAGGGTGATTAAAAAACTGTTACATGATGTGGACATAAGCAAATCATATACAGGATGGTTTAAATATATGCTGGAGTTGAATTATATGTATACAGTGTGATTAAAAAAATATTTCTTTTATAGCCCATAAGAAGTTGCATAAAGTGTGGAGAGGAATTAATGTTACACAGGGAGATAATATAAAATGCTTAAAAATGAAATAATTTATGGGGTAGCCCACAAGGAGTTATATACTATGGTTGAAATATAGGACGGATTTGACTCCGTAAATATGGGATGGATCCTACTCCGTCCTATAGTTTACAGAAGGCAGCTAACAAATTTATGCTTGTCTGTGGCCAGTCGTATGTACATGAGTTTTGGTACATAGGACGGAGTGGATTTATCTACAGTTATAAGAGTTGTCAAAAAAGTTGAAAAAAGGTTACATGGCGTGGTCCATAAGGCATAAGTATATTTTGGGCTTATTAAGTCAACGCGTACTAGTACATTTTGTTCCTAAACATTTACCTGTCAATTTAAATGAAAATGTATCATTGTGTAATGTTGAGGCTTCCGATGCTACCTGGTTCTGTCTATTAAGGTTATACATACAACATAAAAAATGAAGAATGAAGTCAACCTGAGTTCAAAAAAACTAAAAAGTTGAAAATAAAACATTTTTAAAAAAATATAACCGACTTCCACCTATAACTAAAAAGCTAAAATAATTATAACAAAATACAACTCTAGCAAATAAATAACACATTCAATCTTGAAGGGTTGTACGGAACCCTTGGTATGTGAGTCGATCTCGCACTTGACCAAATTATTTAGGTTGTATTCATTATGTTCTTAGTATTGCTAGGGTGATTCATGTAAAAAAAGGGAAAATTATACCTCATCCTATATTCAATTTTGCAAAACTGTTCCAATATCAAAAAAGGGTACAATTGACCTTACATTTTGAAGTAATCTGTAGTAACTTAAGTAAACTCTATAGAAGCATGACGTTATATATAGGGGATTTTTCTGTAACCGACAACGTGGTTGGATCAGGGTATTACGTATTTAATATTTTTTTCAATGAATGAAAATAAATAAAGTATGTATTTTACAAAAAATGTACAAATTATTCTCCCCTTGCAATTTGACAACGTCTGACTCCACTATATAATGCATTAATTGAATTTTGAATCATTACTAGAGACAAGGAATTCGCATCTTGTCTAATACGTGCCATGATATACTGCAAATTTCCCCTTGTCGACATATTGTCCGTTCTTTAAATAGCCACACTAGAAGAAATTCATAATGTCAATACTGGAGATCTTGGTGGCTGCTCTTTTGATCCATGTCAGAAATATTCTTACTTGCACACCAATAGGGTGCGTTTATGTTGGAGCTGCGGTAAGTGATAAGAGCATCGACGAGAGCAACGATAAAAACATACCGAAAGACCCTGTGCTTGTATGGCGCGTTTATGTTGAAGCTTCAATAATAGGGAACAGTGAAGTTCTCTCAATACACATTGCATTTTAGCAGTTAAAACATTGTTTAAAATGAGCGATTCCGAGAAAGAAATTCTGTTATCTTCTACTGCTACTAAATAATATGTTATTGAAGTTGAGCAGAAAAGACGCAAGTTTTCTGCTCATCCTATTAACACGGAAACATATCGTTTTGGGGAATATCATCATCGTTTATAAAGATTTCAGACAACATCCAAAAAAATTCCAAGAATATATGAGAATGAAAGAGGAAACATTCGACTATATTTTATCTAAAATTTCGAACAGACTCCATAAAATGTGGTGTAATTGAGAACGACTACTATAATATTTGGAATTTTCCTAATTTTCTTGATACCATAGATGGAAAACATATTAGAGTTATTTACCCTGCCCATTCTGGTTCGATGATTTTATAATTATTTATAACAACGACTTCTCGATCGTTTTACAAGGATTGGTTGATGCT
This sequence comes from Octodonta nipae, assembly GCA_034190945.1. Taxonomy (NCBI): domain Eukaryota; kingdom Metazoa; phylum Arthropoda; class Insecta; order Coleoptera; family Chrysomelidae; genus Octodonta; species Octodonta nipae. The sequence continues at coordinate 26,722,454 of CM067221.1, read as the reverse complement.
AATTATAGATTTATCAACATTGATGTTGGTGGTTATGAAAAAAGAAAACAATCCCTGCTAAAATCTCCCATGTTGAAAACGAAAAGCGTTCTAGGTATAATTCCGTAAACATAGAAGTTATTTTCAATTGATTTTATACAATTTATAAATCCAACTGCCGCCACTAAGGATATAATAGAAAATAAAAAATTTGCTTACATTTGAAGATGCGAGACGTGAAGACCCAGAGGACATTCAATTGTGGGAAGCGCAACTGTTCCAGAAACAATATATATTATATATATTGTCTTGCGTACAAAAGAATGACACATCGAAGACAGAATTTGCTCACATGTCGTATTTAATTTTAAAGCTACTTCATTCTACAATTTGTGGTTATTTTTTTGATCCCACAACGGAGATGTGACAAAAATTTCACTGATTAAAGTATCAATGTCCGTACCATTGAGTAAATTTACTCACTGGTCCATACTCGACTGAAGCAAAGAAAATACGAGACTGAAGAACGATTTATTGAGCTGCTCCAATATAAACATATCTGTGATAAAAAGGTTTGAGATTTTCTTCCCTTTGCTAGTATCGACGCTCTTATCACTTATCGCAGCTCCCACGTAAACGCACCCTAATGCGGCGGTGACCCATCTTGTTGGAAAAATTATCAAGTATTTAAATGGCAATGCTTGAATTAAGCAATTGAAAAATAATATCCACAGAAGATGTCAACTATCATTCAGTGGTGAAACTTCCATAAAAAAGGTCCTATCAATGCGTTATTTAGTATGCCTGCCAAAATATTCGATATTTTATGGATTCTGGGTGTGTACTGTTTGTACGCAGTGAGGATTTGCTCGAGTACTGTAGCGACAAATCGATTAAAAAAAGTAGTCTCAAGAGGAAACACAACATTACTGCATACAAATTTCACTAAATTGTAATCTTCGAACAGGATCAGCTTCTGTCAGTTTATGAATGAAGAGCACGTTGTAAGGATAAAATGTGAGTTTCTTTAAATATTTTTTTAACAAACCATTGTCTCACATTTTCTTATCGAACAATTTCCGTTGTTGTTGAGTGAGGGTTTTCTCGTAATGTTAATAAAGTCTTTAATTTGTTGTCACTGTTAATTTTATTTCTGCCATATCTAGGTAATTTTTGACACCTCCCATTTCCTTGGGTCTTGCGACAACTCTACTAGCAGTAGTTTTCTAAAGCTCACTTAGTTCTTATTAGACCAAGAAATTGATAAAAACTAATTCTTGAAATAAATAAAACATGCTACTTACAAAATACATAAGTAAAAGATTTAAATTTATTTCTCTTCAAAAAACTATTATGTAACTCTCTGAGTCAAGGACGTCAAGGAAAAATGTACTCTATCTAATGACGAAAGGGAAAACATATTTAAACAGAAGTTCGATGACGTCATGATTTTGATAAATATAATTTTATCTGGTTTTTACATATGCCATCACAAACGTAGAACTTGATCACTTGACATGTTTTTGAGTTTTTCACAAATAAGAAAATTATCTGATTTGGTGCAGCAGCCAGTACATGTGTATTATAACAGAAAATAGCTGCTTATTTATTATAATAAATTTGAGCAGCACTTTTGTTCGCTGTTAAAAGTATACTGTTATCAAAATTGAATGGTAATGTAAGTAGTTTCTGAATTTAAAAATAAAATATAATAAGAAAATAAATTGATATTTTAATTAAGCATTTTTATTAGCTCTTAATGTTGTCATTGTCGGTTGGCTTTAACACCTGTCTGATTCTCTTATATATAATAAATAGTGAAGCAGCTCTAAAGCTTAAACAACCCTTTGCCTGAAATCACTACTTGCTCTGGGAGTGACAAACAGGTGAATGTATCGACGTTCAAAAATTAATGTCTCATTTAAGTTGAAAATTACGTCAGATAATTCGGAGGGGTTTTTTCTAGCTGAAGGGATAAAATCAATACCCACTCAATGGGAGTTTTAAAGAGGCAAACGGCAAGCTCTCGGAGCAGTATACATATTTATAAGTCAGTGTGAGTAAGTAGTAATTTTAGACCGTATTCCTTGTATTACTTGTAGAAAGTGTGTTCTACGGTTAGTAAGTACATCGCATAGAAATTTTATTCCTGATAATATCTTTTGTTGTTAAATTATGTCAATCACATCACAATAATTAAAGATGTTATGAACAGTTTTATGTTACATGAGTTCGGGTACGGACGAAGACCTTGTGATATAGCGATAAGTTTTAACAAATTGTCTGTAAGAAGGAGCCAAAATTGGCGAAACTAACAATGACCAAAGCAGTTTCATTTCACGCTTAGTCCTATAGAAAGTGGACTAGCGAAGCTTCCTTAAAGATTGTTTGTTGGAACTTTGAGAACACGGTAATATGAACTCTGAAAATGCATCCCCCAAGTGAAATAGACGTCAAGATATTCCAGCCAATCAGATTTTCAAAAAAGCAAGCAATTTATTACCGACGAATTCATTACGTAAGTACTGGAACGACAAAAATGCCAGAGGAAGGGTTATAGCTCTTCAGTCGAACCGAGTACCAGGCGATTCATAGAATGCGGATAATGACGGACATGAAAGCGACCGAAGCAACTGACTGATAATCAAACTCTATATTTTTGGGGTATATTCCACCAAAACTGAGAATAAATAGTAATGAGGCTTTACGGTGAGACCAAGGACCATAGAGGTAAAACTTAAGATAGAGTGCTAGAGGTATGGGCTCCTGTACAAGTGGAATCGTAATGCTGAATGGGAAAGGAACGAAATCGAGTGGACGTTGTTACTCTCTAGGATTGCACGCAATGGCTATACGTCACTTTACCGAGGTAATTAAGTACCAAGTAGATCCGAGCTTAGGCGGGGATAGATACGTCCACTCAGGTTTCATTCTCACTCACCAAACGTTACATGCACCTCTATTTAATATTGCCTCTATGCCGAAGGTTTCACAATCTTAATTGTAAGTCGCTCCAGTATAACAAAAGAAATGGTGCACTAGAAACTTAGAGTAATATATAAACTCGCCAGCCATCTGGACCAACACATATTCCTGAGTTGAGCAGAAGTCAAAATTTATATCATAACTCTGGATATCGGTCTTTAAAAAGAGAGAGAGAGAGAGAGAGAGAGAGAGAGAGAGAGAGCGAGAGAGAAAGCGAGAGAGAGAGCGAGAGAGAGAGAGAGAGAGAGCGGATTGCAATGGAGAAATCACCACAAGATCGCAATGCCAAAATAGAATTTATAGATGTATCAAATTATAATGTTAAAACTGAATGAAATAACAACTAGATTTATAAAAGTGCTGAAATATTTTAAGATGAGGTTCGTAAATTTTACATTATCGCTATTCTTTTAAATAACGTAACTAATTACACTTTTATGTACAAAATTTTCTACGTCGATCCTTGTACCATACAAAACTTTTATAAAATTTAGAAACTCCATCTAAATTCTTTATTCATTGAGAATAGCAGCTTCATAAGACATATTTTTATATTATGAAAAACTTTATTGAGGTCATTTCTACAGCACAAAAATATTGTACGAAATGTGTTTATTGTGATCATAAACTCTGCCCTAAAAACCAAATATTAAAAGACACCACAAAAAGTTACTAACAAATTAGGGTATTCGACACAAAATATATTGCCGCAAACTCGAGTAATGAAACACTAGCAAGACATAATGGGAAGGAAAATTATTTCGGATAATTATAAACTCCGAATATTACAGGACATATGCAAAGAATGCTATTTGACTGTTTCGTAAAAGCTTGGCACAGTTTGAAGTCAAATAAAATTTTAAAATAGAAATGCTCTACATATTTATATTCAAAAATTAAAATTAACTTGTACAAACACCTGAAGTAAATCACCTGGGACACTAAATTTTTTTTCCACGAGGTTGGCTAGTCTTTGTGGAAAGTCATCCTCTTTGAGCAAACGCGGTTATATGATCCGAATATGAGTTCGAGGGGCTTATATAGCAAAAATTGGTTGAATTAAAATGTTACATACAACTGAAATTATTGTAGATAAGTGCTCCGTAAGCGACAAAAGAAAGGTAGCTCCACCAACACTGTTTTTTTTCTTTTTTATAATTTGTTCGTTCAATTTTGAAGCCTTTACTAGGAATTTTTATTTTTATGTTTTAAATCCATTAGTTTTACTAATTACACAGGACCACCAAAAAAAAATTGACGGAAGGTCTCCTAGGCGAAACTTAGGGTATAATATGTTTTTTGGTCGCTTAAATCGAATCTGCAACTCATTTGGTCCCATCACGTCAGAGTTTTTTTTAATCTAACCTCAGAAAATAGCTGAAACATGATAGAATTCAAACAAGTCAACCCTGCAGGCTCCAATTAAAAACTTATAACTCCACATCCTTATGATCCCGAACGAGCTCGACAAGTTTTAAAATGATAACTCGCAACTATAAAAATGCATAACCTCTAAATTGGATGAGCCCAAAACCCAAGAACCCCCATAAACTGAAACCACAAGGCCTCAATCTGAAACTTTAACATTCCGTACCTGAATAACCCTAAAACCACAAAACCAGGGCTAGGCATCGCCATCATCAACGGCGCATACGATAATAATTGGCACAATAACACTATTAAGGACAATACAATTGTGTAATAGAACGCTCGGTTGGTCCGTTGGAATCGAGTACTTCTAGGAATCGAGAACTTCTCGAGTACCGAGAACTGGTACTAAACTTCTTGTTTAAAAATATTACCTGTTCACTTGACACAAGTTTTAGTTGTTTTCTGAATGATATTTGCGGCATATTTTTCATGTTTAATTCGTCTGGGAAATAACAAATCAATTCAAAAAGCTGTAATTCCAAACGTTTCGTGTCTAGTCAGACCCCGTTCTCAATGGTTAAGAAACTTGGATAAAAAAGGCACAATGCTATGTAAAATATAAGTAATACTTTGAAATATGTATCTTCTTCTTTTAGTTCTGACGTATCATAAGAGAATTTTGTTTGTAATACACAGTAGCACAGAAACGGTTTTAAAGATCATATAATATAAAGTTCCCTATTTACATTTTAGAAAAAACATTTATACTTGTGTTTAAATAATTTATTTCTAACCTTTGAAATTTTTAGCCTACTTTATTATATTAGTTAGACATGGGAGATAACCATCCGATATCGTGACAAAACAACACTGACTATTATATCAACGAGTGCATATGATGAGAACTTAGTTTTGCCGAGAACTGAAAACGCGAGATCTTATTGTCTGTTCTGTGATCTTTCAGTACTGAGTACATACCAATAACTTCTAATATAAATGGACCTGTCTGTTTACATTAAAATGGGTAGAAAGATGTTTGCCGGAAAATAGTAAACAAATCATTTACCGATGCTAAACTTCTTTCTATTGTAAGTTGTAAATCTGGGCACTTCGTTTAAGTTCGAACATTTACAGGTCTAAATGTTTTTCCAATATAGATGCTTTACAGTTTTACAAGGGTATTTTGTGATCAGCACGCAACAATGACTTTTGTGTTTATTTAGATTGTGATTTTGAGGTTAATGTGGAGATTTATATTATTTGAAGTGTTTTTGGTGTTTAAACTGATGTTTGCGATCAGTAATTATCTTCTTGAAGTGAAAAAATTAGTCTTTCTGATAGACCTCTATGGTATGGTTCAGTGTTTTATATGCAAGAAAACGGCATTTTCGTTTCACGTATTATCTTTCCGACGGTAAGTGTCAAATCATAAACGTAAAAGTGAGTTTTATAAAAGGTCATTTGAGCTTTAAATAAAACTACATTTTTCGTGCATAAATGAATATTTTCATAATGAATATTACATGTTTTAAGCTATAAAATAGTAGTTCTTATTGTCTGTACATATAGCGATTTAAAGATGATTCCTAAACATATTTACTGTAATTTCGATTGGATTAGAGTAAGTTGAGATACCTTATTTTGATACTGAACAACATGAACATTTAATGTAATGCTGACTGTTGGAGCCGAAATATTTGTAAACAAATATATGTGTGTCTCTTTCTTTCTATTTTTGTCTCATGTTTCAACTCATTTTTTATTTCGATCGTATATGAAAGTGCCAGGTCCATTTAAATTAGTAGTCAATGGTACATACGAATACGAACACCAACATGCTATGGCGGGAACCTTCCGATTTGGAATACTTCCCGCGAGTTCTCGAGAACTTTCGAGAATCGAATACTGATCGATTCTTGGTATTCGACAACCCCATCACTAATCACTATGAAGGACAATACAATTGTGTAATAGAACGCTGAGCAAAGCTTTGTTGGTCCATTGGTTTGACAATGAATAATGAATTGGCCATTTTAGTGGAAGTAAAGAAGACCGTATCGCTACTACCTCCGGTAAGCTGAATCAGTGTTCCTGTACTGCCGATGATTAAGGAAGAAATTCAATGGTCATGTCCTTGTGAGCAACCGCATATCGGTGGTTCATAAGCGTTTTTCCAGGTTTTCCCTTATGCATATAATGGGTACAATCGCTGCCACAAATCAACAAAATTCTTTGGTCGCATTTTTCGCATGGCAGCCATTTATAACAAAGTACACTTGTATGCTGTGGCGCCGCCATGCGAATTTGAAAGGAACTTTATGTTATATGATCCGTTTAGAATTTCTTCTACCCTGTATATTACAAATACTTCTTGTTACGTATAAATATATAAACTTGTCACCCAATATTTTAATTATACTTTAGATGTTGTTTTTGATAAACTTGTGTTACATTTTGTCAATATCAGTAAAAGGTTAGCAAGATTTTATAAACTGTGGTTTATTTCCCAAGAAGTATAGTTACAATAATTTTAATTCAACATTTAATTTAATTATATTTTTGCTATGGAAAATCTCACCTGCATTCATTGGAAAATTTGTTCAACGGTACAAAACATGTGATGAGTATAATCCCAATGGCATGAGAATATCTGCATGCATCTGAAATACTGCAGTGGAAATCCTACACGATAACAATTATTTACACAACTCGTTAAATGTGTTCTATCTAATTTGTTGCAGTTTATGCAACAGATTATAATCCATGGCGTTTACATAACGATAATCAGTCCTGAAAGCTGATTAAACTCATTTAACAATGATGTTGACATAACATAACGAACGTGTACTGATATAATGAATGGTGCAGGATGCTCCTTTTGTAATAATTAATTTTACCGCTCGACTGTAATCGGAAAAATTACAAGGTGCCCTAAGGATATCTACTTTGTACTAATAAACTGGTTTTCAGAGAATCGTTAATACGAAAGGACCCAATTAAAAAACAATTAAAGATTTAACTTACGGCTTCATTTATAATTTCGGTATATAAAATTCAATATAGAAGCAGTTACTTCAATATTAATATAAATAGGCTAAGACAAAACGATAATTTTCTCTCTGTCTCTCAACCGATTTTTTCATTTTTATTTTGTTTAGTAGCACTGACGACCTCATAGAATATAATTAATGAAATAAATTCATTAAATAAAATATAATAAAAATTCATTATTTACGTACATTCAACGCCAAACAACTGAATGTGCCGCGTTCCGCCACCGCCAGACTTAGTAATATATATAGAGGGACCAATTATACTTAGAGCATTTCGATTGCAAGAGTTGTTATTGTTTAGTGGTAAAGTAATCTTGTAATTATAATTATACAGAGCGATCATATTCAAAATTTTTTTTCGTGGGTGGCACATAAGAGTTGCATATATAGGGTGTTTAAAATACAAATAAAATAATTATATAGGGAAGCCCAAGCGGTTGATTTACAGGGTTCTTGGAAAAAGGGTGCAAAATTACTTATACAGGGTGGTGCAAAGAGTATTAAGAGATAAAAGGGTGGCGGAAATGGAAATGCAACATTTTGTAACCCATAAGCAGTTGTATATATAGGGTGAGAGGAATTATAGATATACAGGATGATGATAAAAAATGTTAAAAACGGAAATGATTTATAGGGCCCACCAAGAGTTCCATATATATGAAGATTGAAATATAGGTCAGAGTAATAGTTACAGAAGATAGTTAAAAATTTCATAAACAAAAAGAGTAAATACGTCAGCGTGGCATATACAGAATGGTTTACGGGTGGTTCAAAAATGTTAAAAAATATGCGTAAGCAGTTGCATATACAGGGTGGTGGAAATATATAATGAGATGGAATTATTATAATAAGGATTTTATAAATGAGAATTGAGTGCAATTATAGCTACAGACAGGTAAAAAAATAAATATGTTGGTAGCCCATTAGCGGTTGCTTTGTTGTCATAAATTAAAACGATTTTGAACACAAATAATGCCCTAATAATCTGAAAACCACTTAATTATTATTTGGAAGCGAGATGAGACCGACATTTTTTCGTGACACAGAGGTGCAAATTCTGTAATTGCTGTTCTCCCTACTTGTGTTCCGAAGATTTCTCAATTGTATGTTCGTAAAGTCTAGGTTTATTATCACTCATATAATAATTAATGAAATAAAGTACATTTCATTAGTTATACATGATAAATCATATCATTACATGAATGTTTTCGCAATATTAATAAACTAAACATAGTACTTGCAATTTGTCAACTACATAATCCCGATAAATTAAAATAATAGAATAAAAAACCACTGAATTATTGGTGAGTTTTTTATGGCACTGCAAATTCTTATTTAAGATTTCTCAATTCTATGTTCGTAAAGTGGGGCATGATATGTTTTCGGTACTTGCAATGTAGATGAGCAAGTTATTATTACTGAATGCTTAGTCAGGTAATGAAATGTTCAAAACCATCATAGAAATTTAACACTTAAATATATTTTATTCTTAGTTTACTCTTTCCGTTCCGCATAGTTCTTATCACACACGGCAAGGTTGCCAGATGTATTCAAATTTCCTAAAAGGTATTAACTATACAAGATAGATATGTCTTTGTAACGACTTTTTTGTTCATACTGACTAGTACTATCACCTGCCAAAATACCTGCACTGCATTATGTGACACCCTGTACACAGGATGTTAGAAAAGTTCCAGCACTCCCCAATTGAAGAGGAATAGTAAATAATTTGTTAGTAGTAAATACATTTGAAATTTTAGAGAACAAAACTTAATAGATTCCGGATGTATATCTATATTCACAAAATCGTAAATTAATACGAGGTATATTCATAGGCATATTACTTAAATATAGAGTTTCTCGGGCCCCTAGAAAACGGTAACGGCCAGTGAGTGAACCAGAAACCAAGTGGACGTACCATACTCTGTCTAAGCTTGTTTGTGATTGCTGCTTGTTTGCGCCAGTCAAGTAACGTCTAGCTATTGCTTGTAGCTCTATTGACAGATATGTACATTCGGTTTCCTTCCTCTGTTATCCAGGGTTATGATTCTACTAGTACAGACGTCTATACCTTGCGAATGCTATTTTTTGGTATTACTTCTTTGGTTATATTATTATAAATAATGTTAAAAAGAACCCTTAATGTATATTATTGCTAAGAAAGTAAAATACTATTTTGTCATCTAATGAAACTGTAAACATAGAGACAATAATTTCGGAAAATTACAGGTCAGTATTGGCAGCAATTAGTTATTAAAGTAACGTCATCCGCCTGATACCTGAATCGCTCTATACAAGCTGATGTATTCGTCCCACAGCTAGGTTATACAAGTAAAATGTGCATTCTAACACAGAAAAATACAGTAATGGTGTTGTCAAATTTTTGATTCCATTATAGGGGAGTGGCTATATATTTCTCCAGGCCCCCTAAATGTTAATAACGTTTGACCTATGGGGATCCGCAACACAGGGAATGAAGTCGTTGCTTTCAAACTGAGTAGACTGTGATCTAGTGAGTTCGAGTCTCACCACAGAATAATCAAACCCAGAAGCGAAACCCTTGTCGGAACCTTTGATGTTTTGGGGTCAAGATTTCGTGACCTCGAACAGAAATCCGCCATTACTTTGACAGTAACGATATCTGGGCGGTAACTTTAAATTAAATATAAGAGGAACAACATATTTGAAAAATGTAATTTTTAAAGGCATTTGAATAAAAAATAATAATCAGAAGTAGTGTGAAAATAAAGTTTGTGTTTATATATCTCTGATATACCAAAAGTTCGTCTTCAAATGGTGTGGAAGTAAATAGGTCCAACTCAGAATCTTTTTAAAGTATAATTTAATTCTGAAAATATTTTTTGACAAACTGATCTTACTTGTATACCTCCTTATGATGCAATTGTGAAATAATAATTAAATCTTATAATATTTAGTGCTAATAAGGTGATCCTTGTACTGTCTAGTTTTAAACACTACAAATTTCACTTCTTGTTGAATATTGTGTATATGTAAGTAACATGTATTTAACAGATTCTTTGTGAATAATAAGACTATTTTTACTCTAATTTCAAAATAATATTATAATATTTCAAATTTCTGTGGTTCATTGAACTTACCGTCAAATTAATGGCTTTATTGCACATGCGCAAATAAATTTGTACTTGGGGTCAACGGAGAGTTTCGCTGGGTTTGATTATTCTGTGGTCTCACTCTGGCATATGGGTGTTTAAGCGGATTGAGAGACTACAAACATGACTTGCTATCAGAGATAACCAATTTTTCGAAATTGTCCGTAATACATTTACAATTATCAAATATTTATCAATCACAGAAAGTAAGCCGAGGTAACTCTAATGAACAGACAGAATATGCCGTTACAAAATAAGACAAATTTGTTACAAAATTCCGATATATGTGTCTTTCTTTATGATATGTAAACCAAAACTGAAGTTTGGAGTTTTGGGTTACTCCTCAAAAATGACAGCTTACTTCCTAGAAGTTTCCTTAGACTTATATCGTCTTGAAGTGGTTGATGTCACAACGTTTCAATAGCTGTGTATCTGCTATCGTCATAAGGTGAAAGATAGGAAATTCAGATTATCCCTCGTATTTATATTATACCCTTAACCGGTCATATGCCGCCGCTCATCGTCATTGGGTCTTAACCGGTCCAATCAGCGTGATGCGTAGCGCAGAGGCTGGGCTCGCTAATTAAATTTTCGTTGGAGATTATATATGCTGTCTCTATGAATTTTCTTTTGTACCAGTGCTCTTCCTTGTGAATTGCTCTGGCCAGGTCCCAGTTGATATTATGGTGTTCGGTCCATGTGTGATTAGATAGCCCAGACTTCGTTACCTCCGCCCTTGAGCAACTTCAGACTGACAGCTTACTCTTATAACGGCGTTAAGCGTAAAAAATAAAGCTTTTCTTTTAGGGTACAAAAGTTTGTGTATACAAGAAACAAATTATTCTTTAAGATCCAAATAAGAAAGATTTATTCAAACAAAATTGATAATAAAACAGATGTTAAAAAAATAACTCATAACTCTTACAACGAATATCCAGTACAAAATATATACTTAATATGAAAAATCATATAGATTTTCTTGGAAAGGAAACAAGAGGGTTCAGACTTGATCTAGCGTAATACCTCGTACATTTTCTGCGGGAAGAAAGTAAACATCATTCTTTGTTTCTTCTATAGCTTGCTCTTCGTCTGCAACTGCAGATGACGTAGCTCTTTCCACGATGTTTTTGCAGGATTCAACAATCATTTCGAGTTCTTTTTCAATGGCAAATTTATTATTTAAAATTTTCGTGGCAAGCAGTTTTATAGGATCATGATTATCCCTCATTTCCTTAATTTCCTCACGAGACCGATATGTAGTACCAGGATCTGACATTGAGTGACCAAAATATCTAAAAATAATGAAATAACAGTAAACGAGTACCTACAACTCTTTAAAAATCTAATTTATATAGCATTCTGCAAATTAACACATTAATGGGAAACCGCTTAAGAGCAATGAATCAAAACCGAATGTGAAAAGGCATATATGTGAATAACTCCAATTACACCGGTCGAACTTACTCACTTCAAACGTATTGTGACGATTTTCTTATTCACTTTTACGTGGTGAGATAGTTTTGACAACAATTCAGGTAAGGTGTTTAAATATTTTAAACAAATTTCAAAAATTACACGAGTGTTTACCTTGTTAGCAGAGTTAATTTTTAGGTCTATGTTATCCTACAATTTTTGGGTATCTGGTCCTGGAAGCGGAGTTTATATTGTTAGTCCGGCCTGATTATATCTCTGTAAATGGCAAAATAGCACGATAGTGAGAATACTAAGGATAACAACATAGTAGGCATCTGATGCCGACATTTGGATTTTTCACAATAAACTGAGGTAAACGCAATAAGAATTTCTATACAAATACCAATCATGTTATTATTTACCTCCCTCATAACTATAAGCACACATCATTCAGGAAGAAAGAAATTATCAAAAATTGATATAAATTTTGAGGTTAATATTAGAATCCAACACCAATACTGAGGAACTGGCACTGCTAGAAATAATAAAATGCTTTGTACGTCGAATATAATAGATATTTAGGTAAAATGGGATCAGTTATAAAAAATATTTTTTCTCTAAAAAATTTACCCCCTTGTATCTCAAAAGATAAGATGTTTATAATATATGTTTATATGAAGTTTATGTCGTAAACTGGGTTCAACAATTATTTCCTTCAATATGAGTGTGTCATTAAGGAACACGCTTTAGGCAATTAATATTTCGTTTTGGATTTATTATTTTTATTTATTAGCAACTGGCCTTCCTGAACAAACTTAATTTTAATTTCATAACTTATCTATACACTTGAAATGTCTACAGCGTAAAAGCAAATTTCGAGCACAAGCCTCGTGGCCGTGATCGTCTAGTGGTTAGGACCCTACGTTGTGGCCGTAGTAACCCAGGTTCGAATCCTGGTCACGGCAGGTTTTTTTGTAGTTTATTATCGGTATTGCCAACAAATACTTTTAGTAGTGCAGATGTTTCTATATTTTTTTTAAATTTCGTACGATGATATTTCGTAAAGTGTTTTTCCTTTTGTAATTAATTATTACATTTCTTTTGTTTTTATGTGTAATTGCTATTTTATATCGCTGCTCTGGAATAAGAATGACGTAACTACAAAATGTTCTGAAATAGATTAAGTTTAGACGGAAGTTGAGGATGTTTATCCACACACAGAGTAACAACTTCGTAAATGTAACACAAGCTTTGGTCATCAGGAGGTAGTTGTGCCATTGTAGAATTAACAGCCGATTGTCCAATCACTTCAGACCAACAATTTCTCAATAGTACTGGTGAACCTAGCTGCTACTTAACATATTCAGTCACACAGTACAAAAAAGTTGCTGTGAAATTTTTTGCATATTCGTGGCAGAGCTGCCAGATCTACCGAAAAATCAGTAGATCTACTGATTTATATATTAATGTCACCCCTTAAGAAGATATCTATCCACAGGTAATAAAATATCAATTGTCAATTGTTATATATATATATATTTGGGAAAAGACAAGTAATCGCATTGACAGAAGAAAATATCAGAATAACGGATAGACACAAAATAATGGAGCATGTCACGAAATTCTACAAGGATCTATACAAAGCCCCCGAATCTCTGGAAATACAGCTGACGAAAGAAGAAATACCTGAAATACTTGTGGAGGAAGTGGAATCAGCGGTCAACAAAATGAAAAATGGCAAGACAGCAGGTAACGACGCAGTAACGGCTGAACTACTAAAATACGCTGGTAGAGAAGCATGGAAACGCCTAGCCAAAATATATACGAATTGCCTAAGAACCAGACACATCCCAGAAAAATGGAATAGCGCCCTCATAGTATTAATCCATAAGAAAGGCAATAAAGAAGACATTCGGAACTACAGACCGATAAGTCTCCTGCCGGTAGTGTACAAAATATTCACTAAAATCATACAAAACAGAATACAGAGTACACTAGATTCCGCTCAACCCCGAGAACAAGCCGGATTTCGTAGTAGCTTCAGCACAATCGATCACATACACACTATAAGGGAAGTTATCAGTCGAACTAGAGAATATCAAATACCACTTGTCTTGGCCTTCATTGACTTCGAAAAAGCGTTCGACACTATATATCCGAAAGCGGTAATCAACGCCCTGAGTGAACAAGGTGTAGATAAGCCATACATAGAAACGTGGGCTAATATATACAAGGAAGCCAAAGTCAAAATCAGAATATACGAAGGCAGCCCTGAATTTCCTACTAACAGAGGAGTCAGACAAGGTGACTCAATATCACCGAAGGTATTCACAGCGGCATTAGAGAGTATCTTTCGACGATTAAACTGGGACCACAAAGGACTGAACCTAGATGGAGAATATCTAAATCATCTGAGATTCGCCGATGACATTGTCCTAATTGTCAATAACGCAGGAGAACTACAAAATCAAATCAATGAACTTAGTAGAGTAAGCAAGGAAATAGGCCTTAAAAATAAATATCGGAAAAACAAAGATAATGTGCAACGAACTAGTAGACACACAAGACATCACAATAGATAACACAGTTCTGGAAAGAGTAGAACAATATATATACCTAGGTCAATTAATACACATATCAGGTTCGCTACTACCAGAAATAAACAGAAGGATCAAACTTGCATGGATGACGTTTGGAAGAAACTCCATAATCTTCAAGTCACGAATGGCATTCCGCCTTATGAAGAAAGTCTTTGATCAGTGTGTTCTACCAGTACTGACATACGGTTGTGAAACCTGGATTCTGAAAACCGAACCTACAAGAAAACTTCAAGTAGCACAAAGGTCTATGGAAAAATGCATGATCGGAATAACGAGAAGAGATCGGAAGAGAATAGAGTGGATAAGGAACAAAACCCAGGTAATAGATGTTATCCACAGAGTGAAATCTCTGAAGTGGCAATGGGCAGGAAATTTGGCAAGAAGTCATGATAATAGGTGGTCAACAAAAATCACACAATGGTATCATAGGGGTTTTAAAAGACCAAGGAAACGCCCCAATGTAAGATGGGACTATGACATCAAGAAAATAGCAGGCATAACCAAAAAGCGTACAACAGAACAACATGGAGAGATTTGCGAAACGAATATGTAAGAGAGGCGACACCATAAAATAATTGTCGAAATTAGCTGCATATGATGATGATGATGATATATATATATATATATATATATATATATATATATATATACTGCCATACAAAGTAGTACAGTCCAAAACGGTTTCTCAACATTGAGTAAAAATATATATTTAATCAATCGTTATTAAGTTTAAGACTTGTTTGTCATCATAAACAATCTTGTAGTAAACAGTATAACAAAAAAAATGTAGTATACTATACACCAATCGGGTTACTGAAATTGCTTAAGGGAGTTACATCCCGCCTCTCTTGCTTTATTGCTCTCGCTGATTAAGCGAAAAAGACAAGATGTAACCCACTTAATCAAATTTGGTACACGATCATTGAAAAATACGCTACCTTCAAGTGACATAAGGTCGGTAAGTTGGTCATATAGCGATCCGAATATCGCGATAAATATAGATCGTTTAGGGCTCGTTATTAACTTCGATTAGGTACATTCCTCGTTCCACCTATTTTTAACAAAGTTATAATTTAATTGGTTGAAATATAAAAGGGGCGTGGTTTTGTTAGATCGAGAGCGGCTGCGATCGATTATATATGAGGCTGTACAGTAGCAGGAGTGGAGTAGATAGCAACATAGTGGAACACTGGTTTCGAAGTGTGATGTAGTATAAGGAAAGTAGTTGTGAATTTGTGAGTATATCAAGAAGTTTTATAATTGATGTAGTAAATTGATTGAACCTACGGAGTTGTAAGCAATACGAAGTATTTTCTTATTTTTTGATGCCTAGAATTTCCAAACGATATGTTTTGAAACACACTGTACAATAAAAGAGCTTACCTGTAGGTGACCAGTTCCAAAATAATTGGCCCCTTCCCAGATGTCACATAATCAACTGCAAAACTGGTCACCTCCTTAACCGCACATACGTCCATACCACTAGCTCGAATACCGGGTATAAGATCTCCTCTTTTGTAATATTCAGGATTTGCAGAACTTCTCTCACCACACGTACCCATTCCATAATTATTATTTTCGATAACATACACGACAGGAAGATTGTATAATTTCGCCATGTTGAAAGCCTCGTGTACTTGGCCGTTATTAACAGCTCCATCACCCATTATGGTGAAACAAATTCCGCCATCGTTGTTATATTTGTGGGCGAACGCCAAACCGGTCCCTAAAGGGACGTGGGCACCTACTATGCCGTTGCCTCCATAAAAGTTTTTTGCGTAAAGGTGCATGGAACCCCCTTTCCCTTTGGATATTCCTGCAAAAAATAACAATACCTAACTGCATAATCAGAAATTATGAATTAAATGGCAACATATGCATATAGTCATTATTGTCGATATGGATATGGCTAGTATTAATTATTTTGACATAGTTTTTATTGTGGGGTTAATCCTAGAATCAGAACATATATCCTATATAATGAAAAAAATGTTAAAACCAAACATCCCTACTTTAACACTGTCTCTACTGAGAGTAAAATTTAAGTTATTTGGTCTCAATTCCAGTTGGACTAAGGTTTGCGTACACCTTTGAGATTTAATACAATATAGATAATTCAAAGCATATATTTTTCTAATATTTCAATTTCAGACAAGCAGGGAATGAGTGGATTTTCTTATATTTCCCTATAATTTATTTTCTTATACACTTTTACTCCCCACAACGAGTCTTTTTATTTCTTATACATGATGGGCTTGATTTTTGAGAACGGATGTTTTCGCGGCCAGAGTCATAGCTGATTCTGCTTTTTCCGGATTTGGACCGCGTCATTTTTTCGAATTAATTTATTTATATACCTAAACCGGGATATAAACAAAGGATATAAATAAATTAATTCGAAAAAATGACGCGGTCCAAATCTCGGAAAAAGCAGAATCAGCTGCGCTTGTTTTTTATTAAAATATTGAATTTTTTAATTTGGACCCCAAAAACAAGGTTAGGAATGGGAGTACATTCGTAAGAGAAGAAATTTTGATTTTAGGGGTACTTCTGGGGGGAAAAATAAAAAAATCGACCGTGCCCCCCCGATCTCCGAAACTATTGAGCCTAAAATTTTGAAAAAAAAAACGAAATATAGAACGTTGCCCGAATTTTACAGGAAAAATAAGGAGAAACCATTAATGTTAATTTTGGGGGGCAACTTATAGAACTAATGAAAATTAATTTTTTTTTCAAACGCATCATGTAATACATCAAATGAAAGGTCTCATTCTGAGGAACACTAACATATTTTTTTTATATTAAAAAGATATTAATGAAAATATACCAAAATTTACCCATTCACCCACCTCCCACCTTATCTCCGAAAACTATAAAAAGTAATGTTTTGAAAAAAAATAGAGGTATAGGGTCTGACCTGAAGTTTACTGGAAAAATAAGGAGAAATCTATACTTTTAACTTTGGGGGGCAAATTACAGAATTAAATGGAAAATATAAAATTATATATCAAAAGAAAGGGCTCATTATGACGAAAACAAATATATTTTTTCCAAATTTTAAAATAAATTAATTAAAAGACAAAAATATAAAAAATTTACCCATCCCCCCACCCCCTTAACTCCGAAACTGTAAACTTTTGAAAAAATAGACATATAGCCCCTTACCTGAACTTTACTGGAAAAATAAGGAGAAACTACTAATATTCTTTCATAATTTTAAAATAAATTAATTAAAAGATATTAACAAAAATATAAAAAAATGTACCCATCCCCCCTTATCTCCGAAACCATAAGCTGTAAAATTTTGAAAAAAATAGACATATAGCCCACTACTTGTACTTTACTGGTAAAATAAGGAGAAACCCCTAATATTCATTTTGGGGGCAAATTATAGAATTAAATGGAAAATAAAAAATTATAATTGTTTCTAACGGATCATGTAATATATCAAATCACAGGGCTCATTAAGACGAATACAAATAATACATTTTTAAAATGAATATTTTAAAATATATTTAAATTTTTTTTTAAAAATAACCCATTCCCCCCTTTATTCCCCAAATATAAGACCTAAACTTTTTTGTTTACAGGAAAAATACGAATAAATCCCTAATATTAATATTGGGGGCCAAATTATAGAATTAAACGGAAAATAAAAAAATATTTTTAACGCATCATGCAATACATCAAATGAAAGGGCTCATCATGAGGAATACAAATATATATTTCATATTTTTAAAATTAATTGTTTACAAGATATTAACATAAAGATATAAAAAATTCTCATTTCTGGCTTTATTTCCGAACCCATAATATCTAAAATTTTGAAAATAATTTGGGGTACTGGGGCGCACTTGAAATTTATAAGAAAAATTATTAGAAAACCCCATAGTAATTTTCGGGACAAATTATACAATTAAATTGAAAATAAAAATTCAATTTTCAAACGCATCATGTAATATATCAGATAAAAGGCTCATTATGTGAATTACAAATATGTCATATTTTTAAATCATTTGTTTAAAAGATATTAACAAAAATATTAAACATCAACTTAATTCCCACTTTAGAAACTACATTATTTAAATTTTGAAAAATATATTTTATTTGTATTATTAAATAATTTCAATAACAGATTTAATAATTTATAATTTAAAACTTGACCTATTTTGCCCTTTATCTTCCAATCTACATAGCCTCAAAATTCAGATAGTAGAATAGAGAAGGCTTCCCTGAAAGTTCAGTAGTAAAATAAAATTTTAATGTTAATTTTTGGGGGCTACAAATTAGAAAATTAAATACATATATATTCTTATAAAAATCAAGCGAATCCTGAAGCAGATAAAATAAAAGTCTATGTGGGGAAAATCAAAGTGTATATTTTTTATAAATTTAAAACGCTTCCTTTAAAAGATATCCCTGCTTGTATGAAACTGGAATATTAGAATCTTGAAGGTGGTACGGAACCCTTAGCATGCGAGTCCAACTCGCACTTGACCAAATTATTTAATAACTTTTTAACAAATTATTGTGCTCATAATAAGCCCTTTTATTTGATGCATTTGAAAGAAGTTTAATTTTTTACTTTCCATTTAATTCTATAATTTTTCCTGTAAAGTTTAAGAGAAGCCCTATACCTCTCGATTTGTTCAAAATTTTGGGTGTTATAGTTTCGAAAATAAATATCTTTTAAAGAATTTATTTTGAAAATATGAAACAAATATATTTGTATTCCACATAATGAGCCTTTGATCTGATATATTACGTGATGCGTTTGAAACAATTTTAATTTTATATTTTCCATTTAATTCTATAATGTTTATTTGCAAAACGAACAAAATACGAATTTTACCAAACGTATGACCACATCGTCCGAGAATACTTGAAATAATAATAATAAATAAATAATCACTTCCGGTTTCTTCCGAAAGTGGGAAATTCTGATCGTAAGTATGTTTTTCTTGAGCGAGATATGTAACTTCCAAACTTGGATTCGGACTCTATGTTTTTTGAAACTCAAAAAACATAACGTTATCCCGGGAGAAATTTTCCACTTCCGGTTAGTGTCGGAACTGAGTAATTCTACCTTGCTACGACTACTTATTAGCTCAGGACATTTACTGAGAACCCGTTTGGTGACAAAATTAATAGTAGAACAAAACCAACATCAATGTGTTCTAATGATAAAACATGACTAATTCACATAAAATTCAACATTTTTTATCGATGTGTTTTATTTTATAACAAAAATAATTTGGTCAAGTGCGTGTTGGACTCTCATACTTAGGGTTCCGTACCACCTTCAAGATTCGAATATTCCAGTTTCAGACAAGCAGGGAATGAGTGCATTTTCTTATACTTACCCTTATATCTTTTAAAGGAAGCGTTTTAAATTTATAAAAAATATACACTTTGATTTTCCACACATAGACTTTTTATTTTATCTGCTTTAGGATCCGCTTGATTTTTATCACAATACATATGTATTTAATTTTCTAATTTGGCCCCCAAAAAGTAACATTAGAGTTTTATTTTACTAATAAACTTTCAGAAATGCCTTTTATAATCTACTGTCTGAGTTTTGAGGCTCTGTAGATTGGAAGAAAAACGGCAAAATAGGTCAAAGTTTAAATTATAAATTATTAAATCTGTTATTCAAATTATTTAAAAATTTAAATAAAATATATTTTTCAAATTTTAAATAGTGTAGTTTCTAAAGTGGGAATTAAGTCGATGTTTAATATTTTTAATGTCTTTTATACAAATGATTTAAAAATATGATATATTTGTAATTCACATAATGAGCCTTTTATCTGATATATTACATGATGCGTTTGAAAACTTGAATCTTTATTTTCCATTTAATTGTATAATTTGTCCCTAAAATTACTATGGGGTTTTTTTAGGTAATTTATTTTCCGTCTAATTCTATTATTTGGAGGCCAAATAATAGAATTAGGTAGGTATTTTTTTTTCATATTTTTCCTATAAACAAAAAAAATGAGGTCTTAGAGTTTGGGGAATAACGGGGAGAATGGGTAATTTTTTTAAATATTTTTTTAATATATTTTAAAATATTCATTTAAAAAAAATTAAAAAAATATATTTGTACCTATTATTACGTCATAATGAGCCCTGGGATTTGATATATTACATGACCCGTTAGAAACAATTATAATTTTTTATTTTCCATTTAATTCTATAATTTGCCCCCAAAAATGAATATTAGGGGTTTCTTTTTATTTTTCCAGTAAAGTTCAGGTGAGGGGCTATACTTCCAGTTCTTCAAAATTTTTCAGCTTATGGTTTCGGAGATAAGGGCGGGAATGGGTAAAATTTTTTATAAATTTGTTAATATCTTTTAATTAATTTGTTTTATAAATATGGAAAAAATATATTTGTTTTCTTCATCATGAGCCCTTTTATTTGATATATAACATGCTGGGTTAAAAACAATTTTAATTTAATATTTTTCATTTAATTCTATAATTTGCCCCCCAAAAAAATATTAGGGGTTTTTCCTTATTTTTCCAGTAAAGATCAGGTGAGGGGCTATACCTCCATTGTTTTTTGAAAATTTTCCAGCTTATGGCTTCGTAGATAGGGGGGAGATGGGTAAATTTTTTTATATTTTTGTTAATATCTTTTAATTAATTTATTTTAAAAAATATGAAAAAAATATATTTGTTTTCGTCATAATGAGCCCTTTCATTTGATATATAACATGATGGGTTAGAAACAATTTTAATTTTATATTTTTCATTTAATTCTGTAATTGGCCCCCCAAAATTAAAAGTAGAGGTTTCTCCTTATTTTTCCAGTAAACTTCAGGTCAGAACCTATAAATCTAGTTTTTTTCAAAACTTTACGTTTTATAGTTTCGGGGATAAGGAGGGGGGGGGGAATGGGTAAATTTTGGTATATTTTCGTTAATATCTTTTTAAATATATTTTTTAAAATATGAAAAAAATATATTTGTGTTCCTCAGAACCTTTCATTTGATATATTACATGATGCGTTTGAATTTTTTTTATTTTTAAATTTTTATTTAATTCTATAATTTGCTCCCCCAAAATTAACGTTAATGGTTTCTACTTAATTTTCCTGTAAAGTTTCGCTATATATTTCCTATTTTTTTCAAAATTTTAGGCTCAGTAGTTTCGGAGATCAGGGGCGAAACGGTCTATTTTTTTAGTTTTTCCCCCCAGAAGTACCCCTAAAATCAAATTTTTTTCTTTTACGATATGTACTCCTGATCGGGTGATACCGTTTCAACCTCTTCCATCCAGTAGTTTAGGACAAAATGGCTGTGATGTGACAGAGGCAGAAATCCTGAGTGATATTATAAGGGTATCCGTATATTGTATATACGGAACCCTAAAAAACGCGAAAAATCGGAAAAATATAGTTTTTTACTTTTTACAGAAAATCCACCCGTGAAACCGTGTTTGCTACTATGAGCAATGTGAGGAGAAATTAAAAACGTACAAAATGAGCTAATATACGCTCAAGTTCGTTAATTGGTTCCCTAGATAATGAAATCTTTACCCGAAACTCCAAAAAAATAGATAATCGCTTATAATTTTTTTTATTTTATAGATGAAACATTCTTATAAACTGAAAAGATAGACCTTCTCATACCCAGTTCATATTCTAAAATTAAATACTGTAGCCCCGGTGGTTTTTGCAAAATTTCAGTCAATCCTACGGAAGATATATTTTTTGAAAGGCCGTATTACCTCACTGGATGACCCTATCATTATGAATAAACCACCGATGGAAAGTAGAAGACTTGATCTCGAGACTTCTCATCTCACTTTTTCAAAATTTAAAGCATAAATATATTTTTAGAATATGAATTGGGTATGAGAAGATCTATATAAGAAACCAATTAACCAAGTTGAGCTTATAGTAGCTCATCTTGTAGGTTTTTCATTTTTGTTTAACATTGCCCTTAGTAGCAAACACGCTTTCATAGGTGGATTTTGTGTAAAAAGTAAAAAACTAAAATGTTACCGATTTTCCGCGGTTTTAGTTATAAAACAAAAACGCATCGATAAAAAATGTTGAATTTTATGTCCATTAGTCATGTTTTATCATTACTACTACTATTAATTTTGTCACGTATTTTCGTAAATGAACTGGGCTATATGTACATATCTCGCTCAAGAAAAACTTATTTCCGGTTTTGTGTCATTTTCGGTTAACCCAGCAATTGATAAGAAGGTATAAATTAAGCATATATGGGGGATTATTGGTGCTTATTACTCATGTCAAGGTATATTAACGTAGCTGTAAACCTCTAGAAGAAATAACTTGTCTAATAATTGTGTTGATACCTGGTATAATATAGTTATTCATTTTTACTTAATGCCACTAATGTATTTTTGGAGAGTGGCACAAATGTGTTTTCCTACGTATATGCAAAATGAAATAAGCAAAAAATGATTGTATTCCTCAGGAGTTTGCAGATCCAACTGATGTTTATGCCAATAAAAAAATCTGTTGTGTACATCATAATTGTCATAAAGTTTCAAAGGCATAAATAAGATTATCACACGAAAATATTGAAAATTTTCCCGTAAATTTTCCCACTTCTAATGCCTTATGCCTAATTACTTACAGTGGAAGTTTCCCAATGTTAATATAAATATGGCATGAGCAAAAAAATCGTTGCAAGTCACTTTAATTGTGTGCAATAGACCTTTGCATAAATGAAAAAAAGTTATGCACATGCGTCAACGCCTACCAATTTTTTCGTGCACTTTATGTTTGTTTATAACGTGAATACAATATTTTCAATGTAATTTACTAATTTAATATTAGTAGTAAAGTTTTAATAGTTATAAACTTAAGTGAAATGTCAGTATAACGATTTTAATTAACATGTATAACATTTTATCAATAAAGAATGGAGCAAAAAGCATTAATGTCATGGAATATGTAGGAGCCATATGTACAGTAAATCATTTTTGGAGAATTTATTTGAGTTTATTAGTTTTCCAAAGCCTTGTATCGAATCTCGTCGAAAGCTTTCAACGAAAAGAATAAACAGTTCAAAGTTTATCTAAAATGTGCTAAATGTGATTTATGAGTTAGAGATGTGACTAAGTGATGGTCGATTACAAGTAATTGATTATGTAAATAAAGATACATATATGTGTTTATGTGTATGTGTTTTTAAGACAATAACTTGCTAAAAGGTATAACATTAAATTAAAAGAGTGTTAACTTTTTCATATTCAGTTGTACCGTGACCAGACATAAGGATGTACACTGAGTTTAAATAAATCTTTGTATACTGAATTTTATATTTTATTTCTACGAACTGTACAGCCTTCAGTAATATTACATAAAATTTTTGTACAGATTTCGTGAAAATCTTATAAATTAACTTTCATATATCTGTCAATCGAAATATGAATAACCAACATAATTTAGATCACAAATTGTAGTAAAAAAGACAATGACTAATAAAACCATAGTAATAATAAATTAATTAAATTTGTATTTTGTATTACTAATATTTATTTTATTAGTTATCAGTTTATTAATTACTTTAAATCTAATATGAGTATCATTTTTGTCCTAACATGTCAACAGCTTAACTTTATTTTCGCCTTGTGGACGAAAATATCACTTTAAACGCCATTATAATTTAATGTAGTTATTTGCTTTAATTGAAAGATGTCCACTAATTAATATTTCAGTTAACTTCATTGATAATAAGGGTATTTTTTAATACTAGTTCCCCATGCATATTTGTGAATGGTGCACGAAACTTTCATATTCTCGCCATTTTAACATGCTAAACGCGCCATTACAAAAGGTGAACAAATCTATAGAAAATTAAATTTTCAGTGTTGGCACCACGGGAACCAGTCACATTTTCGCAAGACTTACTCTGCGACTTGCGACACTCTGCGTACTCAACTCATTTCAGTCAATAAGTACCCGGATGCAGACAATTACAAATACCTTTGTTAATCATTCTCGTCATTTGTATACACTTTTATATAAGTTAAAGCAAAACATATCTTAGGCCAATAGCTATAAGCATTAGCAATTAACCCTGAAGGATTGTAACATCTTATAACAACCAAAAAGACCTTCATGAATGTTCTTGTAGCAAGAAACATAATAATGATTATAAATCTACAACTGACCTGTTTTTTTCCCAAGTAATTCTGCTACAATCCCCTTAACAGAATCCTCGACTTGTTCCATCATCAATAACGGCCAAGCGTGACAACGATACGAAGTTATAACACTGTCTTGCGGTCTTAAAACGGCTTTTATACCCACTGCACAAGCCTCTTGCCCGATGTACAAATGACAAAAACCCCGCATGAGTTTTTTCTGATAAAGCTGAACGATGGACAACTCCATTTTTCTTATCAAGTTCATCTGAGAGTAGTAAAGCAGTGCGGCAGCCCGATCCAAATCACTTAGAGAAGCCGGACACTTTTCAAGGAGATGGATATCGTAAAGGCATTTGTCAAGTTTCTCCATCAGCTTCACGGTGGAATAGCAACGAGATGAGCACAATGATTTTTCGAATACCTTTAACACGGTACACAGCACTTTATTCGACATTATTATCTTGAGATTTACGAAATTTAGCGTTTGCAATTATTTGCTGTCAGTTTGAAATTACTTTGAACTTCTTTGAGGTTAGGTTAATTTTCAATTATGTGTTGCATAATTCACGAACTGGACATCGGGTCACAAAATGTTCTCTCGTCCCAATTTCGTTCTATGGTGCGCATGACGTAGGTACACGCTGTATTAAACATAAGTACTTGAGTTTGTTTCAAAATGTGTCACAAATAATCATGAATTTGAATTCAGCAACCTTACATGAGATTATTTGATAGCTGTTGAGTAAAATTTTAAATAAAACATTTTTTTTAAATTTATAACCGACTTGCAAGTATATAAAAAGTTATAATTATAACAAAATAGAACTCTAGACAATAAATAATATATTCAATGTATCTACACACAAAGTAAAAATTGTAAACATTCTGTACAAATTAATTACCTACCTATCTAGTATATTTTTGAAGTCGGTGGCAAGTAACAATCGAGTTTGATGAAGTTGTAGGTAAGTACTCAATGAATGATTTTAGATTGGCTTGGCACCGACTTCAAAATACAGACAGAATGAGCACCTAGTTTACAAATCTAATAATATTGACGCATTCATTGACGTTGTATTTTGTTAGGTAATTATTTTCCTTTTAAGATATACCCAGGATTAGTAAAAAATGGGCAATATGAACTGCATTATATTAAGGCACACTAGAGAAAGGTATAATAGTCTGTAACAAGAGATTTACGCTTTGCCGGAAAATCAGAAAAAAATTATATAAGGCACTTGATTTTAGTGAATTTCAATGAATCTTCACTGTTTTCTCTAGAAGGGCTCAAGCAATTTGAGTATTGTAAATTGTATTCTACAAAGATATGTTACAGCTTTCTACTTAAAAATCCGGCATGTGTGCCTCTCTGATTTTCTGGTGAAGAACCTGATCGAAATCCATTTCTCTTTTCTGGCACTCAAATTTTGTTAGCGGTGCAGCATAGACAATCATTTTTAATAGATCCCAGACAAAAAAAGCTAATGGAATGAATGGAGACCGTCGATGAGGTCCTTTGTTCTCTATCCAACGATGTTCAAAATGGTTGTCTTTAAAATTATTCACAGGTTCAATATTATGAGGTCGTGTTGATACTGCAGTCAAATCTAATGGATGTAAACCCATTTTTCTAAAGTTTCGAGATATCTCTCATCTAAAAATAAACGAAATATATTTTTTTATATCACCCTTGGCTCCCCAATAAGTTGTAGCAAAAATATTGTAACTCCATTAACCTTAAAACTGTATTTCTCTACATACTTGTGGATGAGTAGGTGAGTCGTGGTGGTTGAGCATTTCATTTTCCATAAATTTTGCCTCATCCGTCCAAATCATTTTGTGTAAAAATGTAGGTCTTCCTGAATTTTGATTAATATGAATTCGAAAAATCATTCCGTCTTTGAGTCTCATCTGCTCTTAGATTCTGAACTAATGAGAATGAATACGGATGGTACTTAATTTTTTTAGAATACTCTGAATACTCATCATAGGTATTCCCATATCTTTTTCTACATCTAATGAGGAATTTTCTGGATAGGCTCTGAAGCATGCGAAGATTGTAACTTCATTCTCTTCATTAACTACAACAGATTTCCATTTTTCTTGCTTTTTCACAAACTACCTATCTGTCTTGCAATTGTTTCATGACTGGTTGTTGGTCAACCCGAATATCGGGAACGGAACTTAATTATTAAATCCTAAACGGGACATGATAAATGATTTCGATATAATTGTGCTTCAACACCAAATTAGTAGCAAATATTGTTTGTTGACACTTCAGCATTTGTTTCTTGTCGAATGTAGTTCTAAACATAAACTCCACCTATTTTTTAACGTAGAATACGCTGGGTTGCCAGTTGAAACAAATGACTTACACGATAACGGAATTCGGCGCCAATTTCTGAACACTCCGTATATTATTTTAAAAAGTTTCCAAAGATTTAGGAAGCTTCAGACAAATGCTGGTAATTTTTGAACTAGCCCTCTTTGTTTCCGAAAAATTAATTTTTTGTAGAGGTCTGCATCCGTCGAAATTTTCAAAAAGTTGAAATAACTTTCAATTGGAGCCCTCCAGACATATGATGTTTCAAATAAAGTTATATTGAAATTCATGGTAAATTCTAAAAATGTTATAAAAACAAAGTTAGGGTTCACTTCCGGTAGAACCGGAAGTCGTAGACAAGTTGAAATATCTTAACTGAAACCAGCTCCTCGAAAACCCCTTGTATACTAATTTTCAGATTGATACCCTCAGTAGTTTCTCATATGCATATTGAATCAGCTCTGACCATAAATATATACTATTTCCGTCAAATCCACCGGGGGCAACTTTCCGTAAGGAATGTGGGGGTTCTTTCTCTGTATCTTCCATATGTTCATGTACATTACTGCAGATTTTTATAATTCTTTGATATTGAAATCTATAAAGATGGGTTATTAAAAACGAAAATAACTAATATTTCCAGTACATATTTAAACTCATATTGTGAACATAATCGAAGCAACATTGTGTACAGCAACTGTAGCTCCAATTTAAAACCGTGATATTGTATTCTCAAACAATTTGCGTGGGAGCGAATTTACATTCCCCTTCTTGAAGAAATTAATTTTCCTCCTTGCTCGAATAACAAAATAATGAACTTTTATTGTCTTAAACACTTTATATAGACATAAAAATTGTTAAGCTAATTTACAGTTATGCAGATGAGGCGCAGCTCCTCAGTTTCAATGTAAAACACTGTTTTATAAGTTTATGCACTTGTTGGGAATAACACCACAAATACTTCTTGAAAATTCTTTGTATTTACAAACGTTTCAGGGTCTAGGTCAGATGAGTATAAAGAAACTATATGAAACCGTACAAATTGTAAAATTTAAAAGTTTGACAATACTATAGGACGTTATGACATGACGAAGATATTTTAATTTCATTATATGCAGGGTAGCTGAAGAAAATTGTATAGTTATAATAATTTTCCTGTGCTCTTCTTATTCCTAAATCGGAACAATTTTTCCGGTAAATATATCACAATGAATATTTTAAATATCATCTTGATATTCACAAAGTAATTATTCCTGTTAAAAAGTTGTTCATTATCACTAATTTCCAACCGGATATTGTATTATTTCGTTAATATTTATCATGAAAAATATTTTCAACCATGTCTCAGAATTTTTAAATTTTCATTTTATTTGTTGGCTTTCCTTTCATCTAAAGAACTCATTCAATAAGCTGCTGCAGGATTATCGCCCACCGCAATTTTGTTGAGTACATTTTCTAATTACGTGAAATCGTTGGTGGTGATATAAAAAATTAATGAAGTCAGACCAAAAATATACCGCCTAGAGTCGAACGGTCGAAGACGAGAAGATCTTATAAGACATCTAGACAAAAATAAAAATAATATTGTCAGCTGAATTCGAAAATACTCTTGTCTTAAAGGGATACAAATATTAAAAGGTTTTTCACCTTCTTTCATTTTCTTAGATTAAGCGTCCTTATTTACAAACAAAAGTTGTTTAGCAAAATCATGCTTAAGATGTAATGACGTGATTTTGAGGTATGATGGTGTCGATCTTGTTTTAAATAGAACCGCCTGTATTTTTTGGTTTTTAAAGAAATTCTGAAACAACGAGAGATATCGGTGCTGTTTCGATTCGTATTCGTTCTTCCAATACTGCCAGAGTGTTAGGACAGTTTCTGGTAAACATTGTTTTGAGGTGACCCCATAAAAAGAAGTCTCATGGCCTCAAGTCGAGAATCCGTGGCGATCATTCTGCAGGAACCCTTCGGTTTAGCGAATGATATAACATTTTTATCTATCAAATAATTTATAAATTGCAAATTATAGCTGAGTTATATCAACTTAACTACAAGTCATACCAGAAAAGGAATTATATTTATCACATAAGTAGGTGTAGAAGAAATTGACAACTTCAGATTTCGTTTTGATAATTTTGTAGTGCCATTTAACGAGGAAACGCAAAACCAGAAACAGGTTTAATTATAATTTTTGTCAGCTATACGATAACCTTTTCAGATTTGCCATGCAACGTTTCATTTCTCGGCTACTATCGAAAAGTCTTCTTTTCTTATGGTCGCGACATGAGACTTTTCCACAGAAAAATAGTGCCATACATTCTGATTTCATTGATATACAAATTGTTATAATATAACTCCACCTGAGAATTTTAATTTATAAACATGCGGTTGTTACTTCATTATAGATAGAAGCGAGCTCAGCTCGAAAACAGCTCAAATGTATTCTGAATTATATCCCTAAAGGCAAAAGTCGCATAGAGCATTAATTAAAATATATGATATTTGTTGCATTTCGAAAACCTGAAATGATGAAGATACTAGAAATAACTTACTGGCAAAAGTATGACTAATTCTCATCTCAAATAGGGATGGCACTCGAGATTTTTGGAAAACCATTATTTTGACTGAGGTCTTCAGTAGAATTAGTGAACCTGTTTGGAGTCAAAATAACTATCATTTTATTGTAAGGGCCGAAATTTGTAATGAACAAACACTTTAAATGGTGACACATATCTCAATTTCTTGAGAATTTGAGAATATGTCGATGACTTGCTCGTGGTCAACTATAATAGGTAGTACTGGCTGCACAGCGCTGGGGGGGGAACTAGTTATTAAGACTGCTTATATTGAAGTATCGTTTATGGGCTTATGTTCCCAAGGTCGTAAATTTGGGCACTTGTTATAATAAGTACATACTGGTACACATTCAATTTAGTACAAATGATCAGAAGGAAAAACAACCCACATGCTCTTAAAGCGAGAAGTAAGGCAAGCTTGCCAAATGTCAATGAGTACAGCTTATTGAGGTGTGATAATAAAAAACAGAAAAGAATAGATTATGAAAATTATAAAAAAATAGTTGACAAAAATATCAATAGGTATTCCAGTACCTACCTTCACGTGATGGTGGTGTGCCACAGATGATGACTTCGAATAACGTTACCTTGACCCATGAAACAAGCATTGCAGGTGCCTTTCCACAAAATTTTTATTCTGTGTTTGAACTAAGTATGATCGACCAGCATGCTCTTTGTTGAAGGGGGTTTTAGTTTTCCTTAAATAGCTGATGATAATATTATTTCCAGGATAAAGAGTTTGAAGCCCAAAAAACAACTGGCCCTCATGATATACCACCATATATCTTTAAGGGGTGTGCCGATCTGTTGGTTACTTCTCTAAAATATATCTTTAATCTAGCTCTAAAGCAGCGATGGTTTCCTGATAAGCTTAAATAAGCTGTTGTAACCCCAATCTTTAAAAAGGGGCGGAAGGATAATATTCATGACTATTGACCAATCAACTTATTAAACAGGCTGGTTAAAATATTTAAAAAAAAATAGATATAACTTCATAGTTGCACATATAGCTGACAAAACATGGTTTTCTTCTAATAAGTCAACAGTTACAAACCTCTGAATCTCTGTGACTATGTGTTGGAGGCAATTCTAAACAAACAACAGCTTGATGTCATATACACTGATTGTGAAAATGCATACGATAAGGTGAATTTAGTGTCTTGATAGAAAAACTGTGGGTTCTTGGTTTCTCAAGTGCAGTATTGTCATTCATAACTTCATACTTACTCGCACGAATCCCAAGAGTTCAAGATAGGTTCTGTCCATCATCATCTTGCCACCTCAGGAGTATCCCTGAGTAGTATATTGGGTGTTCTCTTGTTTTTGATTTTTATGAATGGCTTCTCCGATAGCCTGGGGACTTGGGTAGGTTGTTGTTTGCCGATGATTTCAAATTATTTAAATCTATTAATGTCATAAATGATGTTATATTTGTTAATACCCAAAAATCTTGTGCTATTTCCTTCTTCCGAAAAGTTAATGTAGCTCTTGAAGAAGTACTATATTGGAAATTTTAAGGTTAATAGGTGTAAGGAGGTTAAAGATCTAGAGGTGGTCTTTCAAGATAACTTCAAATTCAATACCCATTTCAGCTACCTGAGAAACAAAGCATACAAAGTTCTTGGATTTGTAATAGGCAATAGCCAAGATTTGAGTGTAAAAATAACCATAGGACTTTATTAATTTATAGTGAGGCCTCATCTTGAGTATGCCTCCAACATTTGGTCACCAAATTCTTACAGGCACAGCAATCAAATTGAAAAAGTTCAAAAACGTTTTCTATGCTACCTCTATATCAAAAGGAATGACATATATCCCTTGATGGTATCTTATAGATCAATGTTGGCAACCTTCCATCTGTGTTGTTTGAGTATTAACAGAAAGATCCATGCTGTTATCTTTATATATAACATTCCGGATTGTGGCTTGATCAATAGCATTTAGTTTAGGGTCCCCAAAATTAGCTTAAGACTGTTCTCATCTAATCTTTTTTACATGAACAACGGAAGCCCTTCGCCCTTCACTTATCTACTCAGTGTCTGCAATGATATGCTGTCCAATAACATAGTTCCTGACCTATTTAACATCAAATTTGGTGCGCTTAGGCGCATATTATTGCTGCATCAGGATGCAAACCCTTTGACATATCTGCGACATTGTCAAATACTCTTGTGCTGTTTAACCGTTCACATGTAATTACCTATTTGGTGTTTGTAAAAAGAATAAATAAATAAATAAAAAATATTTTATTAGTGACATAAGTCAAAGGTAATACTCCATTTTATTAAATATTTGTGCTTTTAAGATAGAAATGCACTATTTTTTGTAGAAAAATATAGTGGAACGTCCATAAAAAAATAAAAGTTGTTGGTGGTAGCCGAAAAACGAAAGTTGGAAGGCAAATCTGAAAAGGGCATTGAATAGCAGAAAAAAGTGGGTATAAAAATGTCGCATCAAAAAAATAAATACGAAATCTGCAATTCTTCTATCCATACCTTTGGATGTTTTCGGAAAACTTAAATTTAAAAAAGGCATTTCTTTCAGGACGAAATTACATAGTTTGGTGCGTATTTAAACTTCTTAAACAATATATAATTAGAAAAAGATTAAAATTGATTGCAAAAATTCCGCAGAGCAAATATAAGTGAAATTAATAAAAGCGTATTAAAAATATCTTCAGCCGTCACATTCTCCTTATAAATGCGATTCTGAATCGTACTAAATCTTTAATCAAACTTTCCGCAAACCCTAATTATCCGGAGCGGTAAAAGATTTACAATTATGACTAATGCGAAAAATACAGTTACTATTATAAGATTTTTATCACTTCAGACATGCAAAAGTGGAAAATGGAATTATTAATGCGCTTTTTCACACTGAAAAGTTGAAATATCTGCGACGAGTTATCGTGCCATGAGAACCTGAAAATATTACTGGGAGGAAGAAAATGTCGGAAGCAGGATATTGTTGATTCTAAAAGATTTTCAAGAAAAGTCGTTTACAACGTGCTGAAAGGTTATACGTTGCCTTCGTTTTATACTTGCTTCTCAGACAATTACTTATAGCTTAGCAGCATTGCCATTATCATGTAATATTTTTAATTGGGAATATTTGCAACACCTAAAAAGATTAAGTCGCGGAAAATAATAATGCATTTTGAATTGGTATCATTTTATGTAGTACTAATTAGCACTGTTTCGGGCAAAAAACTTGTCATTATTCAAGGACATAATTATATAGATGCTGATGAGACTCACAACTTGGACATAACTTTTTTTTCCAGAGATTTCTAGGACCAGCTGAGGTCTTCACTTACACACTTGCTTGGGGTTTGGAGTAGTTACCATTAAGGCCCTGTCCTATTGCTTTTGTTTTTTGTATTTCATTCACTGGTCACTCACTCTGTTCGAATAATCGGGACTAACTATACTTTATTAAGTTTAAACAAACTAAATAAAAATAGCTAGCTTTCATTGTTATATATACATTTGTGCAAACTATCTGCGACAGTCTAGATTAATTTCGAGACAATCCACGTTGAATCCGATAGGTAACAGACAGATCTCGCCCCTTGGATTGTGATCATCCCGATCCGAGCATCTTTACTTTCTAATGGAGACAACATAGGCGGCTGTCTTCAGAGAATGATCTCCCAGCAGGGTCCTTTCCGGAGATATCCTTGGAAGTAATGTTTGCTGGGATGAGGAAACACAAAAACGAAAAATACACTTCGAGATTTACACTTTATTTTGTCAAAACGACACGTGTTTCGGCATAAAATGCCTTTTTCAAATTTTATAAAATACTAAATCTATTATTCTAATTACACCATTTAGTATATACATAGTACTTTACCTAACCAATTACACAGAGCTATTAAAAAGATTTAAGAGTGGAGATGGATTACGATCTAACTGATTGTTTAATAGTCTACCTGAGTATTTATGTCTGTTAATTACTAGGGATTCTAATAAATCGATTTTACTGGGATTATTTTCTAAATGTAAGATTTTTTACATTATCGTTGAGTTAATGATTATCCTCTACTAAATGACATGTATAATTAAATTTATTTTCCGGTGCGAAATAACTTCTTTTGTGCTGTCTAATACGGGTATTAAAATTTCTAAATGTCTTACCGATATACAGTTTATTGCAATTGCCAGAGTTAATTTTGTATACCCCGGATTAATAATTACTATCTACTCTTGATTTGTTATTCTTAATATATTTGGATAAATTATTTGAAGTTTTGTAACTGATAAATTTGTGTTTTCTTGATAATTGATGTACATCAAGTATCACCCACAACAATTCAGTTTACTAGCATGATGGGTATGTCCCAGAGTTCTGACTTAGTTTAGTTTTTTGCTAGTCTTCCTGCAGTATATTTTCCTATTTGTGCGGGAATTAGCGATACTGTAGCTGAAGATATTGATTAATTTAAAGGTTGATGGTCAAAAACGTTGGTACTAAAAAAAAACTAATCGTTTGTGAATATGATTTTTCTCTGGAAAGCATATCAAAGTCACCGTTAGATCTTTTCGTCCCAAAACGTCTTTCCTGTTCGACGTCCAGAATTTGCAAAGTTGCATTTGTTTAGTTCTTTATTTTTCACATCTCCGTTCTACTGTCTTTACTGTCTCTATGTTTTCTAAATGACTCTATACTGGTAGTTGTAGTCAAGGAAGTGTCTGAAGTACTTCATGAGTTCAATCGCAAAGGAATACAAATAAGCATAAAAAAAGAAACAATTATATTATCAAGCTGGTCAAAACTATATGAAGTGGATAATCGACACGAGGAAGGAGTGAAAACCATTATGTTTAATAGAAACGCAAACCAATTTGTCTATTGGAAAATTCAACGGAAATGCTGCAACTATGATGTAAAGACTTTAACAATATCGTTTGTATGTATTGGTGAAAAAACGATTAAATAATATAGTAAATATTAAATAATAAGTACAGAAAGGTTAATATAATCTGTGCCTACCTACCTCCAAATATCAGCAAAGATGAATATTCATAGAGAGCAGGAGAAATAAGTGAGGAATTTATAACATTACCGTGAAATTAAGTAATTGTTGCGACAGACGTGAGGCTAAAGTCACCCCTGTGGAGGTAGTAAAAGCATAATAGATTTGTCAGACATTTTCAATATAGAAATCTAGATACATTATACAAATCTACTTCTGGGATGTGTTTTTACATACGCGAGCTTTGATTTATCTCCTAACACCATAAGGGGGAAACCCTTGTCACATTTTCAGACCAAGTCTATTACTTTTCCTGCTTGTATCCTACCCATTTTGCCAAATGACTAGTTATAAAACGAATGTTAAACCCCAGGTGAGTACGGCGAGACGGATACAATCTCACATAGTCATCGGAAGTTAAATTCCGTGCAATAGAAGAGTAAATAAAGAAAATCAGATAGGGCATCTTGCTATACAAGAAGTTGAAAGCTGGACAACATCAATATCGGCATACGCACTATACCATTCCCCACAACAACATATAGTCGTTAGAAACGTAGGACTCATGATTAACAAAAAAAGCCTAAAGAAAATATTGAAGTCATGAAAGGGACATCCAGCCGAGTCGCTTACCTGATTCAAAAACTAAATAGTATAAGCTGCAAGCAATATCTGCACATCCCCCCACTATAGATCACCAGGACGAAGAGGTTAATTATTCCTATGACGATGTCAAAAACGCATTATACGAATCAAAAACACGTTTCATCATACTAAGCGGGTACTTCCACGGTGAAAATAGGTATAAAGTCTGTGGAACTGGAAGCAGTATTTGGTAAATTGAGACTTGGAAGCAGAAACAAATAAGGAGAAACCCTCGCAAACTTTGTTTTAAGGAACAACACATGTGTTATGAACAGCTTATTTCGGAAATAACCATATAGAAGATTTACTTGGGTAATTCCCGACAGCAAAAGGAAAAATGAACTAGATTTCATCGTCAATAACAAAACTCAATTGTCCGCGATCTAACAGTGCTTAACCGAATATCTACCTTTACCATCAACAGTATGGGGAGAGCGTTAGAAACACCAGGAAAGAAATGGCACCAATAAAAAACCCAAACAATAGCAAAATGGAGAAACCTAGAAAACTCAGCAAATTTCGAAAAATGACAAAAAGCACTATAAAATAAAGAGATAGCAGACATTAATAAGCTAAATTGGACAATAACAGAAGCACTGATAAAATAAACAAACAAACATTGCTCAAAACTGGCGAAAAATACTATTATTAGCTCTCACACCAGATCCATAATAGAACAAAGAAGAGAAATGAATCGTAAAATCACACTACGACAAGAAATAAGCTTAATAAACAAATAAATCTACAAAAATGTTTGAGAAAGACAGAAGACAATTCAACAGAGAGCACATACATTAACCAATCGAACAAGATAAATGCTTGAAAGTTGATAAAAATGTTACTCTCATTTAGTTGATTTTTTGCCTGACAAAGGGAACTTTTGTCAAATATTGGGAACTATCGACAGTCAAATACTCGCCATCATCTCCGCAAGCACAGTCAGCTCAAGACTTAGACAAAATCTAAAATCTATGATAATACTATCGTAAGGGTTCGCGTTTACCTACAATTTACGATAGAATTCTTCTGTGAGAACTTGGCCTACAGTTTTGACCACACTGTATATTCAACAAAATTTTAGGTGTCTGTGAAGGACAGAACAAAGTAAAGGGTTTTTATTACATCATTGCACTTGAAAGTTATGCTATTCAAGTTTGATATAAAGTCCAGAAGAGGCAGAGTGCAGAATAACACGTTGTGTCCACGTTTTGCATATCACGCTCAAACTGCCTTGAAATTTCATTATTTGACTCTCCCGAGGAGCGTCTACCCATCTTCTCGTTTCCCTTGTGAAATTCTTTGTCGGTTTCCTCTCGCAAAACAACAAAATGTACTCTGTGTGTATTCTTAGAAACAGGAAATTGTTCGAATTTCATTGAAACTCGAGTTCAAAGGTTCTCTCTGTTTCCTAGATGGGATAATTACGTCAAAGCACATCTGAAGTTCAAGTGCGGGCATGCCTTCTGCGATGCTTGAAAATTTTAGTCATTAGGTGTTTATTGTTTGTAAGAGGTTCCAGAATCGGTAAAGAGGGCGCTTGATAAAATATAAGGGTACGAAATTACGTTGATAATGAAGGTCTTTGGAGTATTTCAGTCGTCGCAACTACTCTCAGAGGTTTCGTGCTTCCAGAATAAGGGTGATACGGTCATTTGGCAGGAGGTAATTTTGCAATTGAGATTTCGCTGCTTCGAATTTTTTTGACAAAAATTTGAGAGTCATAAAAATTGCGTGAAATGAAGGAATAGTCGAGTTGTAATTACGAAGGAAATGATTATTCGAGATTAGGCTGTAATTCAGTCCTTAACATCCGTTTACAGATTTCGGAATGACATGTTTTGTCTTTTAATTGCCAAATTTAATTGCTCTATATTTAGTCTACAAAACCCAAACGGATAAGTGAACATTTTTGGACTTTCACCACTTAGACTTTACATTTTCGCGTTGAAAAAATAAGGGGTTCGTATGACAAAAAATTTTTTTACCGTGGACTGCCCTTGAATGCCAAGCTTAAATTCATTGTCAAGGTCATACTCGGTCATCCTAAAACATATGTTCGAAGCATTTTTTCCGAAAATGCATTTCCGCTAAGATATTGTGCCGTTCCATCAGTTGATGCATACTGATGCATACAGTGTGGAACAGCCAAATGTTATAAAATTGTTAACGAATAAAGGAGGGCTTGTAGGGTTTTCCCTACAAGCGCTTGGACACGTCGATTTGTATGTTTTAAAGGGCACTTTTTCAACAAAAAAAATATATAGGGTGTGTCATGTGACAGTGGCCAATACCAACTTTCTTATTTTAAATGCAAGCCCCTGTAAACTATTTATTTTTTGGATTCTCGAGGAAATTCTAGACTTAATTCATGTACAATTTCCTACAACTCTCTTCAAGTATTTCGGAAATATTAAGTGTTTTCAGATTTATTTAAAAAATTAACATAAAAAAACAAAATTATTTTAAGCAAAAATGATTCCTGCGTTCCTTTTTACTGATTTAAAAAAAATGGTTCGTTAACTAGAGTTAATAATATTAGAAAAATGGTTCATTTAACATAGATGTACAAAATAACCATTCTACAAATGATTGGTTATGGAGATAACACACGGCCACAAATGGAATTTTGATTTTCACGAAAATTTTCCACAGGATCCCGCAGAATCGTTATGGGAAATGGCTTTCGGCCAAATTTCTTCAAATAGCTCTTGAAGAGTAGATCAAAAGTGCTTAGTTTTGCGCCAATGAGCTCTTTTGATCTACTCTTCAAGAGATATCACATACTTGAATTTGAAAAAATAGCCTAAAGCCATTTCCCATAAGGATTCTGGACCATGTCACTTTTAGACGGATGTAGATTCTAAACTGTTGGCTCTGGAGTTTTGTGCCCATGAGCACTTTTGATCTACTATTAAAGAGCTATCATATACTTTAATTTGAAAAAATTTGGCCGAAAGCCATTTCCCATAAGGGTTATGCGGGGTCCTTTGCGGCCTGTATCAAAAGGAGCAATTAGCAAAATAGAAAAGCAGTCTCGCGAGCTTGGTCATGTAAGACAGATAAACAATTAGGTGCCAATGCTCTAAGTGATAATACGAAATTGGATATTATGCTTGAGGTTCAAGAAAACCCACATAATTCTGGTCGAAAAGCAGACAACGTTACACACAATCAATTTTTCGAGTATTAAACGAAAGTAAAATGCAACCCTATCAAATGATGCCGACCAAGGAGCGCATGGAAGAAGATTTAGATAGGAGAATATATTTCTGTGAACAAATGATGGTATCC
The DNA here is from genome assembly GCA_034190945.1 of Octodonta nipae. NCBI lineage: Eukaryota > Metazoa > Arthropoda > Insecta > Coleoptera > Chrysomelidae > Octodonta > Octodonta nipae. The sequence goes on along the minus strand of CM067221.1, from coordinate 26,683,967 downwards.
AATTAGCAGATGTTTTGTTTTAAGATGAGAGCACATTTACACTACACGGTCATATTAATCATCAAAATTGCCGCTATTGATCTAATGAGAATCCTAACTGGATGACAGAGAAACATACGCAATATCCTGAAAAAGTTAATGTTTGAGCAAGAATTCTTGGAAATTATATCGTGGGGCCCTTTTTCATTAATGGAGATAAATATTTAGAACTTCTCCAAAATAATGTCGTGCCAACTTTGACAAACTCATATCCTGATCCAGTAACCCCACAAGTTTTTGCCAATGCAATATGGTTTCAGCAAGATGGAGCAACACACCATTACGAAATAAATGTCCGGCAGTACCTTAACCAAATTTTTCCAAACCAGTGGATTCGGAGGCGCGGATAGATAGAATGGCCAGCACGATCTCCTGTTTTGACGCCATTTGATTACTTTTTGTTTAAATATGTCAAAAGTAAACCCCCTTACTTAAATGACCTAAAATGAGGAATCACTCTTGCAATTAGATGAGTCACGCCTGAGATGTTGAGTAACGTGATAAGATATTTCTATACCAGATTAGCATGTTGCCAAGACGGTCGCGGCGAGCATTTTGAATATTTCTATATTGACACTAATGGTTTTTTGTTTTTTTATTGTATTATTAAGAAATAATCATTATTACTTATTAGGTTTTTAGAATAATGTAGCGAATTTTGAAATAAAATAATTTTCTTTTTTTTAATGTTAATTTTTGTAATAAATCTGAAAACACTTAATTAATATTTCCGAAACAGTTGAAGATAGGTGTAGGATATTTTACATGAATTATGTCTAGAATTTTCTGGAGAATCCAAAAAATATATAATAAACAGGTCCACTGTCACATGAAACACCCTATATAATTGTTTTTAGTTAAAAAAATGTGCATTTAAAAATACAAATCTGCGTTTCCAAGCGTTTTTCCCAACACGCCCTACTTTATTCGTTATCGAATTTATTCCATTTAACTTTTCAATACTGTATAAACATATATTTCTGGAAGTCCCGTGTGTAGTATATATTTATTTATTTATTCTCTCTCTTTACAAACACCAAATAGGTACTTACATGTGAAGGGTTAAACAGTACACAAGTATTTGACAATGTCACAGACATGCCAGTATCATGAAGGGATTGCATCCTGATGCAGCAATAATATGCGCCTAAGCTCACCAAATTTGATGTTAAATAGGTCAGGAACTATGTTATTGGACAGCATATCATTGCAGACACTGAGTAGATAAGTGAAGGGCGAAGGGCTTCCGTTGTTAATGCAAATATGCAAATATATGCAAAATGTTATTTTTTTGCAATTTCAGCTCCCTGTAAATTAAAAAGTAAGCATCTTGGAACGTTCTGCCCATGTGCTCTACCCTCAAAAATTTTTAGAAATTGAGTAAAATCCAATTTCCATGCTGAGCTGTAATCTTTGAAATCGAATATGGCGGAACGCCAAAGATGGCGCACCAATTATTTTCTATGTACCCCGATAACATGGGTAAGAATGAAAGAGTTTGACGTCAGTTAATATTTTTAAAAAACTTTTATGTTCAGCCTTTTAGTACTATTTAGAACTAGCTTTTGTGTTTAATTTTTCAGTTAGTATGTACAAGCTTATAGACCGGCAGCAAGTAACACCGAAAACCCCGTCATTGCAAATTGATAAATTTTCATTTAAATCGACAGTTAACAGTTATGCTAATAAAAATAATTTTGTACACGTTGATTTCATAAGGCAAAAATATGTTTAGTAAATCGATTATTATTACAATTTCTTTTATCACAGTACTTTATCATTACGTTTGCTATGCTAAAAACCCTGTGTATGATCGCACTAAATAAAAATTTAGAGCCCGACATATATGGGCATTGAGTTTTCTATTAGACGGGGAGTCGGTGACAATAAAAGCCACCTTATCGCACAATTGAAAGATTTTCAAGTAAATCGACAATTAAATTGAATTAATAATAATAAAATTAATTATGCTATATTATATTACCTATATGCTTGCGATGTACATAAAAAGTTTAAAAATTGGCGATTGAAACAACAACAGTTCCCGGACTAATATCTGATATCTAAATATTTTTGAAAAAATCCCAGGTAAAACCATTCTATTAAACACAATAATTATTCAAATCAATTCAAAAAGAAACCAATCCATGGCCAGAAATTGTGATCCTTTTTAAAGGGTGAAAACTTATTAATTCTGTAAAATTTAATTAATGCATTCCCAGCATAGGTATACAAAAAAACTCCCCCGCTGGCAACAGCCTTACAGGTACCGAAAAAAATCAAGTAACATACATGCAAAAAATATTTCAAAAAATCAGACCTATTGATATACCCTTCCATTTTCAAGGTCAGTTAAAAAACCAATGTTCCGTTATGTGAATTTGTCTAATCTTTTTCGTAATCGCTTTAAGCTAGTGTGTTTACTAGTGATGGGATCATGCGAATGAAATATAATCGGTCATTCGATTATGAAAATCACTCGAGTATTCCCATTATGGAATCAAAGTATTCGAATAAAAAATAGTCGATTATTTAAGTCGAAACATTCACGGAATGATGATCATTGAGCACGAGCGATACTGCATTTGAGTTATAATTCGAATGATTTCCACAGATCATAAATAGAGAAATGATTTCGGTGCGAATCAAGATGGGCAGTCCGCCATTCGGCGTTCATATAGAGGCACTGTCGTTCGTTCTCATTTCTCCCTTATGCAGTCGCTTGTGTGCGTCTTTTATGGGACAGAAGAAATACATAAATACCGTATGTTCAGGATACAGTGCAATTATTGCAATGCGAAATAATTCATAAATTTGTTGTTAATGTAGATTAAGGAACATCGTACTGTTCTTTGAATTATTAATAACAGTTCCTTCACAAATACATTTTAAGGAAAAATTGAATAGTATATTCTTACCTAAATTTAAATGTTCACAAACAGGGCAGCCGCTGACACGTAGCAAAGGTAACGGATCTGAGATTAAAACAAGCGAGAATCGTTAGAATCATAAACGTACCATCCCTGTGATGGGTCTTTCGTGCGATCATTCGATTATTAAAATCATTATCATTCGATTGTGCCCATCACTAGTTTTTGCCCGACTACTCTATGTATGTATGTATAGACGTTCCGCTCTTGCGTCCCTTCTAGTGAACCGATTTTAACAAATGACATGTCAATCGATTCGTCTTTTTGTGCGATTGTCATAGGCCATATATTTTTATTACAAATTAACTCGAAATATTTGGTATTATAATTTTGGCCATCGAGATTGGTGTTTAGTGGAAGATGGCAGATGCAGATAGTTAATTATAATATATATATATATATATATATATATATATATATATATATATATATATATTATGTGGAAATAATAGTAGCCGTAGGAGTGCGTAGAAGATGGAAATAATCTCAAATTAAACTGAGGTTGGTTTTACTTTAATTGCTAAATTAATGCTTGTATCATTCCATATATTATCTGGCTAACGTTTTCTAGGGAGTAATATTTCCATCACCAGCTGCACCCCAGAAACAACAGTCTTCTGCGCACTCCTGCCGCCCACCTCGCTACGACGTACAAGTGTAAATAAAAGTAGTTATTCTTTGTTACATACATATTGGAGTGAATGTAAAGGCGGCACTTCACTTGGTGTAACGTATTCGTATATTTGCTATATTTGTCCGAAACCGGCGATGTGTGGAGAGGCTATTCGCTATTTTTGCTTTATTTAAACAAATAAGTCGAATACCGCTAAGAGCAAATACGCCTTACTGTCCACTTGTCGGTTTTCACTGCACATCAAAGGAGTCAAATAAGCCAAATATTTGCTTTAACTGCCCACACTTGATTCACATAGTTGCACGCCGCGCTTCGGTCGTGATCAACTAGTGCTGGTTTTCATGACAAGTGGTGTTTGTGGCAAAATGGACTGATCGAACCAAAACGTTTTTGGAGGTTTGGACCCCAAACATAGCAGAAATAAAAATAAAAACAAAATAAACGATGCATGGATAGATATTAAAAATAGTTATGTAGATATATCGTGTAATGATAACAAGAAGCATGGTAAAAATGAGCTGCTGTTGCTGTTAACGCATCCATGACTGTAGTGTTCCCTGGTTTTTAAACATATTTGGCATTTTTGAGTGTTTTGCGATATGTGTGGATGGCAAGTTTGGAATATTTGCGATTACATCAAATATTTGGAGGAATATAGTAATACAAAACAAAAATACGCTAAAGCCGAGTGAAGTGCCGCCATAACAGTTTAGCGGACATATCACTAGGTGCCTGTTACTTAGGGAACTAAGTTATATACAGAAGATGGGTATTACAGTTTATATAAATTATAGTAGGAGAACTTTCTGCACTCATCTACATACCTACTTAATCTTAAGTATTCGTAATGTTGCATGATTATAATTACAAGGGGTGTCTAGCAGTGATATGTACATAAATACATTCATGCTAAAAGCTAACAAATCACTTGTTTCTTTCTTTTTAGTGCACACAAGGTACGTGTGTTGTTCTTTGTTCTGTGTTGTTTTTTTGCAGTTTACAGTAGTCGGGTTTTAGTTTTTTAATTCGTAGTTTATTAAAAATAGAGGAACAAATTTCAAGTTTTAAATAACTGCAAACATGGGTATAAAGAATCATTCCTACGCTGAATAAAAATAAAAATGTCATACAAAAACATTTATTTAGCTGAGATATAATTGCCAAAAAGATTTAATATGTGCGATGATGCTTTTAAATAACGATTGCGACACACTGCGAAAGATGATATATTCGAGTGCGTGATAAATTACTGGAAACTCTCTTGAATTTCAAGGAGCTTCTGGATCTCTTTTGTTCAGCTTTCCTCTCGTCTCTCTTTCGACTCATCCTTTGGAAGAGCTGCGAAAATTACGTAATATCCTTAAGTTGTATTCGTAATGGTGCAGCACATGTAAGTATTCATCATATGCGATATGAGGTAATACCGATAGCGCAATTGTTCATCGCAGTTTGCATTCGGTACCCCGTTCGCGACTAATATATTGCCACTTTTCTGTTACAATACATGGCGTTATGAAGACCATTTTTTTCTTATACCTAAACAAACATATTGTGTGCTGCGATTAGACAGAGTAATATGCAGCTATTACTTTTGGTAGTCATTGGAATAGGAAAGCAAACATTTTTTTCATGATTTCAGACTTTTATAGCTTTCCAGACATTCGAATCCAATGCAATATATCATTTCTAGACGAGTTCCGTAATCAAAACAGTGGTTTCAGTCAGGTTCTCGTTTCTACATTAGATGTAGGTAGTCAGGCCTGGCGACCTTCGAGGCCATAGTATAGGGCCAGTTCTCGCGATTCAAGAGTTTGAGAATGAATTGTCCAGGAGCTCTCTGACTGGTCGCCTATAATGTTCTGGACAGTCATCTCTTTGAATATTATAGGTCTGCCTCCAATGAGATTTCATCTCATAAGATCGATGATCCCACATTTTTTGGAACGCAACATTGATTATTTCCCTTAACTGCTCCTTAGTTTCCATTTCTATCTCGTAAATGACTTGAATTGGAAGACAGACCAAAAATATTCTAAAAAGGTGGTTGTCCAGCACATTATAGGCGAACTGTCAGAGAGCGCCTGGACAATTGATTCCCAAACGCGTGGATTGAGGGACCTGGCCCTATACTCTGGCCTCCAAGGTCGTCAGACCTCACTCCCTTTGATTTTTTTTCTATGGGGACGGGCCAAGCAACTCGTTTGTGAGAGAAATGAAAACGAAGGAGCAGTTAAGAGCAAGAATAAATGTTGCTTTTGAAATAATATGAGATGAGATGCGACTAGAGACTACCACTGTAGGAGTCAGAAAATGGTGTCGCAATTGCATCCGTAACGGTAGAAGCCGGTTTGAAGAAAATTTATAACAAATTATTGCAATTTGGTGTGTTTTATTTTTTGTAGTTCTCATCTTGTAAGTTACAAACTCAAATATTATTATGATACTGACTACTTTCCAATACGTGTGATATATCGTTGGAAAGGGGTTGAAGTAGAGAAGTTTTTGTAAGCATTAGATGTTCTCGATGTGCTTCTTATATATTTTTTTGTAACGTGATAAAGTGTTTAACTTAATCACTATTTTATGGAACATCGCCATTTGTGGATCATTTCATTTTTTCTACCAATTATTTGTATCAAATATCGAATGCAGGAGAGCAAACAAACATCATAGATTCGGTGAAATTACTGTGAAAAATAAAAAAGTTACAATAGTTAAAAGGTAAAAATCTAAGAATTAAGAAAAAAAATACAAAAACCGTAAGCTATTTAGATGTTATATGGCCTACATAATATAGCACATGAGCCCACCTATCTGCCCTCCATGGTTGGCGAACCTTCTACAAAACTCCCTGTATCCCTGCTGTAACGTTTTTCTGGACAACGGTTTTATGCCATGCCAAGGAGAAATTATGGGACCACTTCGGGAATCACATAGACAGCATCTAGTTTGAAGTTTACGAAATAATTAAAGTCTTTTCGAGCAACGGCTGAGCACACATACAAGAAAAACATATACCAATGAAGAGACAAAATTGGTATGACAGGCTTTTACGAAACCTATTTATTAACTAAACAAAAAAACTAAAATAGGAATTGATGTTCGTTGAACGAGTGATCCCAGTTTAAAATATGAAACATCAAAATCGGCCCTGAGTATATTGATTTTAACCCCCGACGGAAAATGGGGGGGGGGGATTTTTATAATTTTAGGGTTTGAATCTGTGGATCTGGGTGTCTTTGTGGCATCGTAGCTTTGAATGATTGCACCGATTTTGTTGCGCTTTTTGCTGATTTGTTCGAGATGTTCATTTGTTTGAAGATTATTAGCTTGACAAAAGTGTCAGACTAATACATTTTTTTATTGTTCCTGAACTACTGGAACGATTTTAATGAGTTTTTTGTGTTTGTGCCTAAGTGGGTCTCTGGATATGTTAGATTAACATTTGGGTTTGGTAGATGGTGCTAAGATCGGACTCTAGAAAAATATATATATGTATTTTGAACATCCAAACAGCTGGACGGAAATTGATGAAATTCCAAACGTCACAAGTTTGGAAATATGAGTACTTTTCACTTTTTAGAGGATTTTGTGTCGGTGGTTAGTTTAATATTTAGTTTTATTTAATAATTGATTACCATTGACCTTTAATGATTTCTACCCCTTAGCAAACTGGCTTATGGAGACGACTGTTGCTACCACCGTTACATGCTCGTGTTGTTTCAGTATTTATAAATATTTATATCTTAAGTATCGAAAAACTGAGATGAGGGGTGTTTAGGTTAATTCGTCAACTTTTGAACGCTAGTTTCAGCAGAATGGTAGCGTCACTCACTAAGCTAATATGACTATGGAGGCGTAGAATTAAAATATATCTGTTGAGTATAAGAAGATCTAACGTTTCAATTATTAAATTTTTATAAATTACAAACAATTAAGAATGTTTTTTAATTTGGAATTTAGGTACAATTATCTAAGAAACAAATTAACAAAATTAAGGCTATAGTAGCTTATTTTATAGGTGTATAATTCCTCACCTAAATCGTTAGCCATGTTTTGACATTACTGTCTTAAAAAGCATCTCATGGGCTGTTTGTATAGTTACGTGTGAAGTTTATTCATTTTTCAGTAAATTTATTTGTCGCATTTCATTAAATCATATTTGTTTTTTCAAGCTAACTAGAGCTTGACAAGATTTCATCCACTTCCAGTCATATAACATAAATTGCGCTCTATAAACGATAACAAAGTTGCAATTATAGCTATTGTTCTTCTTCAAAGCACAAAATACCAGAATAGTCATCGGATAAAAGACAATTGGGCGCTTAATTGACTTTTCACGCTTTACTAACAACTAAATCCCTGAACTACACCATTATTTTCACGAAGCGCCCGTCTCCTAGATGTAAACTTATTCAATATCTGCATTTGGCTTTTGTGAATCCGATGTTGTACTAAATTATGGCGGCTTGTAATTCGCCGCCTTGCGAAAAGCGTAGTTTCCACACACCTCCGGATTCGAGTTCAATTGTACGTTCGTCTCTACAATCCGATGTTCTCTTGCCTTCCCGTCTAATGTTTCCCGAAGATTACTAGCACAAATTAAAGTTTCTCGATGAGGTTTTAGGCTCTCATTTCTCTCGCTAGGCTTCGTCGTTTGATTTTCCTTACATCCTGTTGAGGATTTAGGGGGATAAATTGGGGATTAATCATGAGTTTCGACAAGGTTTTCCAATCAATGGCATTGAAATTTGAAGGTTTTGGTTAAATTTATTCGTTAAGTAAATAGTTTGTGATTGACAACAGTATTGAACACTTTCGCAAATGTCAGAACGTTGGCATGTATTTCAGTTAAAAATGGAAATTACAAATTTAACGTCGTGATTACTTTATGAAAAGAACATAGAGATTTAACTGTAAGTCAGCTCAACTAAAATTTTGCACAACTTTATTTTTTTTAACTGTTTGACGCAGTTAGATATATTCAATATATGTATCAAGAACTAACTACATCAAGTAAGATGGAAACAACAAGGAGAAATAGTTGTAGGGAAATACAAATTTATATAGGAAGTCCACAAAGGAAAAGGGCATGGGTTTTCAAAATTAAACCGAATCTGGGTAAATTTATCACAAAAATAATACTGAGAAGTGACTAATTTTAATGAAAATAATTTGGTCAAGTGCGAGTTGGACTGGCATACTAAAGGTTTCGTACCACCTTCCAGATTCTAATATTCCTGTTGCAGACAAGCAAGGAATGAGTGCATTTTCTTATATTTACCCTAATATATAATATGTTTTAAAGGAATCGTTTTAATATTATAAAAAAATATACACTTTCATTTTCCTCTCATAGACAGACTTTTTATTTTATCTGTTACGGGATTCGCTTGATTTTTGTAAGAATACATATGTATTTAATTTTATACTTTGGCCCCCAAAAATTAACATTCGAGTTTTATTTTGCTAATAAACTTTCAGGGAAGCCTTTTATAAACTACTGTCTGAATTTTGAGGCTCTGTAGATTAGAAGATAAATTGCAAAATAAGACAAGTTTTAAATTATAAATTATTAAATCTTTTATTCAAATTATTTAAAAATACAAATAAAATATGTTTTTCAAAATTAAAATAGTGTGGTTTCTAAAGTGGGAATAAAGCTGATGTTTAATATTTTTGTTAATATCTTTTTAACAAATGTTTTAAAAATATGATAAATTTGTAATTCACCTAAAAGCCTTTTTTCTAATATATTACATGATGCGTTTGAAAATTGAATTTTTATTTTCCATTTAATTGTATAATTTGTCCCTAAAATTACTATGGCGGTTTTCTAATAATTTTTAATAATTTTTCTTATAAATTTCAAGTGAGCCCCAGTACCCTTAATTATTTCCAAAATTTTAGGTAGTATGGTTTCGGAAATAAAGCGAGAAATGAGAATTTTTTTATATCTTTATGTTAATATCTTGTAAACAACTAATTTTTAAAATATGAAAAACATATATTTGTATTCCTCATAATGAGCCCTTACGTTTGATATATTGCATGATGCGTTAAAAAACATTTTTTTATTTTCTGTTTAATTCTATAATTTGGCCCCCAATATTAATATAAGGGATTTCTTCGTATTTTTCCTGTAAACAAAAAAAAATTAGGTCTTATAGTTTGGGGAATAAAGGGGGAATGGGTAATTTTTTTAAATATTTTTTAATGTATTTTAAAATATTCATTTTAAAAAAAATTAAAAAAAAATTTTGTATTCGTTATAATGAGCCCTGTGATTTGATATATTATATGATCCGTTAGAAACAAGTTTATTTTTTATTTTTCATTTAATTCTGTCATTTGCGCCCCAAAATCAATATTAGGGGATTTCTCCTTATTTTTCCAGTAAAGTTCAGGTGAGGCGCTATTTCTCTATTTTTGGATTTGTAAATTTTTTTATATTTTTGCTAATATCTTTTAATTAATTTATTTTAAATATATGAAAAAAGTATATTTGTTTTCGTCATAATCAGCCCTTTAATTTGATATATAACATGATGCGTTAGAACCAATTTTAATTTTGTATTTTCCATTTAATTCGGTAATTTGCCCCCCAAAATTAAGAGTAGAAGTTTCGCCTTATTTTTCCAGTAAATTTCAGGTCAGACCCTATACCTTTTTCAAAACTTTACGTTTTATAGTTTTAGAGATAAGGGGGGATGGGGGAATGGGTAAATTTTGGTATATTTTCGATAATATCTTTTAAACTATTTTTTTGAAAATATGAAAAAAAAATATTTGTGTTCCTCAGAATGGGACCTTTCATTTGATGTATTACATGATGCATTTGAAATTATTTTTTTTAAATTTTCATTTAATTCTATAATTTGCCCCCCAAAATTAATATTAATGGTTTCTCCTGATTATACCTGTAAAGTTCGGGCAACAATCTATATTTCCAATTTTTTTCAAAATTTTAGGCTCAGTAGTTACGGCTATCAGAGGGGGGGGAACGGTCGATTTTTTTTAGTTTTCCCCCAAAAGTACCCCTAAGCTCAAAATTTCTTCTTTTACGATATGTACTTCTGATCGGGTTACCAAACTATAATTGATTCCAAATTTCAACCTCTTGCGCCCAGTAGTTTAGGAGAAAATTGCTGTGATGTGACAGAGGTAGTAATCCGGAGTGATATACCCGTAATAACATCTGAACCAGTCGACACTTTATTAAGGCAAATGATGAAGATATAGATGATATATATAATGAAGAAATTATGGAGGAGAGTTGAAAAGGACAAGTTAGGAAAATTATAATAGGGGATTTTAATAGCATAGTTAGATAAAGCAGAGAAATCGGCATAGTTCAAAATTTTGTATATGGCAAAAAAAATGAAAGAGGTCATAATTTGGTGGAATTTTGGATTACGAATAGGTGGTTCAAACAACACGAACGATCACTGTATATGTGAAAACATCTAGAGACTCAAAAAATATGAGATTGAATTCATTTTAACGAACCAACGATTTAAGAACAGCATCAAATTACAAGTACTTACCTTTAGCATTTATCAATCCGATCACAAATTTATAAGGTCAATAATTAAAACTAGGCCAACGCTCATTAACAACCAAATTGTCTCACTGAGAAGCAAAAACCGTTGAACATTTGTGAATAAAATTGAGAAAAACAACAGTAGGGAAGAATGAAACTATTTGAAAGAAATTGGTGCACTAGAGAATAACGTTGCACAAGCATCTTTCTCTATTTCTCATGATATGGCCGAGATCTAGTTTACGCCTTCTGGCAGTATTGAGAAGTTCTTTGCTCTTGCCTGTTTTATTCAAGATATCAGCATTAGTAACTTGTTGGGTCCAGTGTATCTTTAGAAAATGCCTGTACAGCAGCATCTACGCCTACTAGTGTTTTAGAGACGAGACGCCCCTATAAGAGTCCATATCTTCGATTCGTATAATAGAATTGGAAATAGGAAGTAGCGTAAGACGTTTATTTGTGGTTTCAGATTGAGATAATGGTTCTGAAAACAATTTTAATATATGTATGCTGCTGCTCGACATTACATTTAATCTCTTATGAGTGGTCATTAATATTTGTTCAAACGTACGTACAATTTCCAACTGGCCTCATCTTCCTATTTACTATTATCTAATTTTGCAGTTGTTCTATTTTTACTAATGACCATGTAATTAATTTTATTCTCATTTATTTCCAGACGACATTTTGTATTTAGCTGATTCTCTGACACTTGCAGTAAGAAATCTGCGAAATCCTGTCAGAATATTATGTCGCTTGGTTTTCAGGTGGGTTTTTAGTAATTATTATAACAAGGACTTTAGAACGCAGAGAAATATGTTCTAATTTGGTATGAATAGGGATAAATTAGAGAGTATTTGTTTATAAACTCAAAAGTACAAAAGGCTTTGGTGAATTACACCATGCATATAATTTATCTAATTCTTTCTACAGAAAAAAACTTTTTTGTATCAAAAATGATCTAAGCTAAATTTTCTGAGGAATATTAGTTAGTTATACGTACTGAAATGGTGATACTTCATTTGGATATCGAGATATTTATTCACAGGTTGTGGGTTTATTGTTAGTCGTAGCTAATATAATAATAATAATAATAATAAGAACCAGAAGAACCACAAGAACACTCACCAACACAATCACAACAGCAACGTGACCATCACCAACAGAGTCAAACGAGAACGAGAACTCCACCCGCAGAAAGTGTTGCGCAGGATCAACAGCCAGCGCTCACTCAAGCGGGACTGAAAAGACAGCGCATGAAATGGACTGGCGCCATGAATGAATTTACAATGCGCACGTTTTACAGAATCACGAACCTTGGCCAGGACAAGACTGGATATCGCCAAATACTCTATCAAGAGTTCTGTCGTGAGTACCCAGAGCTTCAAGTTACTGAACAGAGAGTTGCAGATCAATATCGTGTCATCTTGAGAAATGGCTTTATTTCGCCTGAACAACTGGACACAATAAAGAGCGAAGTGGAGCGCGAACTATTTGGTCGAAATACAATCAAACCAGAGCCGGAAACACCTTTGGAACAAAGAGCGGACGAGACTCAAGAACTACAGCAAGAACAGCCAACCAACGCTGACCTGCTTGAGAAGATCCAAGCAGGAATGGAAGGAGCTCTTAGAGAGTATAATGGAACAGATCCACTGACTAGACCAGCTCTTCCCAAACTAAGATCATCTAAGAAACTGGGTATCGTCTTGCAGGCTATGAACAAATTTATCTTGCCAACCTATGTTTTAGGTGCTAATACGTTAGAGTCGCTACACACAATCATCTACTGTGCTGCAACTGCCATCTGCAGAATAATTGGGGTCGCAGTAAGACCAAAGCAAGACCCTCCCCAATATAGACCAACCCCTCGAATACCACCTTGGCAAAGAAGACTTGAAGGGAAAATCAATTCTCTTCGGAAAGACGTTGGAAGACTGACCGAGTACCAACGAGGAGTCAGGAACAACAGAATAGAAAGGCTTGTCAAGACTATCATGGACAATAACCGAATACACTCCCAGTGGGATGGAGAAAACATCACATCTCAGCAGTGTCTGGACAGTCTACGACAAAAGCTCTCCGTCTACACAAGTCGATTGAGAAGGTACAAAACCAGTAACCAATGGAAACTAGACAACACACTCTTCCGACAATCAGAAAAAGGGTTTTATAGAAAACTTAACAACAACAATAATAATGAAGCCCCTAGTTACCCCAGTAAAACAGACATCGAGGAATTCTGGAAATCACAGCTTTCCACAACAATCTCCTATAACTCCGGAGCCAGCTGGATTAATGAGGAGGAGGCTGCATCTCAGAACTGTGAGGCCATGCAACACCAACCATTTACAACGGAAGATACATCCAACATAATGAAGAACCTCCATAACTGGAAAGCACCAGGACCAGATGGTGTACAAAATTACTGGATAAAGAAACTGTACGCAACCCACGAAACACTAACAGCCCTTATAAATGACGTAATTGCCCACCCACACAAGATGCCTAGTTTCCTTACGCATGGTGCTACATACCTCTTACCAAAGGACGACCTATGTGCACAGGACCCAGCAAAGTACCGACCAATCACTTGCCTTCCAACCTTATACAAACTCATAACATCATGCATTAATCATCGCATTTTCAAACATTGTGAACTGAACAACATAATTACTCAACAACAAAAGGGATACGCGAAAAATTCGATGGGTTGCAAAGAGCAACTGATAATTGATTCCGTTGTCTGCAATCAAGCCCACGCCAAACGGCGAAATCTCTACATGGCATATGTGGACTACAAAAAGGCCTTTGATTCAGTTCCACATGATTGGCTCATTAAGGTGCTGAAACTCTATAAAGTGAATAATTGTATTATTAACTTTTTAGAATATGCCATGTCCACCTGGCAAACCAAAATCTCACTGAATGAAGCCAACTGTTCGATACAAACTGACCCCATTCCAATCAGAAGGGGTATATTCCAACGTACAAGCATTGAAGATAAACCATTTGTTATACATGGACGACTTAAAGTTGATGGCAGCTACAAAACAACAGCTGCATGACATGCTTAAAATAGTAGAAAGGTTCTTTAGTGACATCCATATGAAATTTGGCTTAGACAAATGCCGAATTATTAATATAGTTGTAGGCAAAATACAGCAGGGGCACTTCGAAATGGGAAGAGGATTGGCAGATATAAGCAAGTTACGTGATCAACAAATTTCCAATTTGCGTAATCATTTCCAGAAACTCGCAGAATTTTCTGATCTACACAGAGTCATATGTCAGGTTGATGACTCAACACCTCTGCGACTGACAGAACAACAAGTTCAAGTATACCACCAGACAACTGATCAGAAACTGCTCAAATGGAAAGAGAAGCCGCTTCATGGAAGGCATATAAATGACGTCAACCAAGATTATGTCGACAGTTCAGCGTCGAACTACTGGTTGATCTCTGGTCATATGTTTCCAGAAACGGAAGGCTTTATATTGGCAATCCAAGATCAAGTAATTCCAACTAAGAACTATCTAAAGTACATCGTCAAAGACCCTTTTATCAACAACGACAGATGCAGATATGGTTGCCAAACATCTGAATCTATCCAGCATATCACAGGAGGTTGCCAAGCGTTCGCTGCAACTGAATACAAAGAACGACACGATGCTGTGGCAAAAATACTGCACCAGGAACTAGCGCTGAAACTCGAGCTATCACAGTCGGTAAGAACACCCTACTATATATACAAACCAGAATCTATTTTAGAAAATAACAACTACAAACTGTACTGGGACCAGACGATATTGACCGATCGGACTGTTGCTTACAATAGACCAGATATAGTTTTGGTAGATAAAGTCTCTAGAAAAACAACCTTAATTGACATAGCAATCCCTAACAACAACAATATAAATGTTAATCAGGCTGAAAAAATAGCCAAATACAGGGATTTAGAATTTCAAATACAGAGACAATGGGACAAGAACAACACTCGCACAGTACCAATTGTTATGTCAACAACAGTAGTAGTCCCAAAACATCTATTAAACAATTTGAAATACCTCGGTCTGGACGAACATCTTTACCAACTGATGCAAAAAGCCGTCCTGTTAGGAACAGCCCGGATGGTTAGAAAATTCATGGGGAACTGCAGCCATGACGCCAACCACGGGCCTGATAACCTGGCAAGGGCTCCCACAGAGCTAAACCCTTTTGATATGTAGTATATCTGGGGTTTAGTGAATTTTCCCCTAAGGGCACACTAAGTGTGCCTTAGAGGGAGTTTGATGCCATACACTGTATGGTCAAGTCGGATAATAATAATAAATAAATAAATGGACAATAACCGAATACACTCCCAGTGGGATGGAGAAAACATCTCAGCAGTGTCTGGACAGTCTACGACAAAAGCTCTCCGTCTACACAAGTCGATTGAGAAGGTACAAAACCAACAGAAACTATACAACACACTCTTCCGACAATCAGAAAAAAGGTTTTATAGAAAACTTAACAACAATAATAATGAAGCCCCTAGTTACCCCAGTAAAACAGACATCGAGGAATTTTGGAAAACACAGCTTTCCACAACAATCTCCTATAACTCCAGAGCAAGCTGGATTAATGAGGAGGAGGCTGCATCTCAGAATTGTGAGGCCATGCAACACCAACCATTTACAACGGAAGACACATCCAATATAATGAAGCATCTCCATAACTGGAAAGCACCAGGACCAGATGGTGTACAAAATTACTGGATAAAGAAACTGTACGCAACCCACGAAACACTAACGGTCAGTAAATTCATGGGAACTGCTGCCACGACTCCAACCACGCGCCTGAAAACCTGGCAAGGGCTCCCACAGAGCTAAACCCTTATGATATCTAGGATATCTGGGGTTTAGTGAATTTTCCGCTAAAGGCACTTATAGCGTGCCTTAGAGTGTGATGCCATACATTGTATGATGAACAATAAAGTATGCAATATAAAAAAAAAATAAAGAAGTTAATGCGCTATAATGCAGCTTCTTAACCGAGGTTAAGTGGTGTTGAAGCACCAAATTACAGTATAAATAAACATGGAGGTGGTAAATACATAATTTATAGAGAATATATAAAATATAATACAACAAAGATAAAGCATGGAAAAAAACAGTTTGGTCATAAGGATAGGAAGGGACGGTGGATGAGGGGCGGATATGGGTGGGGGTGTTATGCTTCTTATTGTTGATGCAGCAATGTTATTTTAATTTTTTTTTTCAGTGACAGAACAGAGTCACGAGTATGCTAAAGTTGTTGATTAAATTTGCAATTTGATATGCGAATCCTTTTTTAAAATATTGGTTTTTATGTTTAGGTACAGTTAATAATTTTTTTCGACGCAGATTTAATCTATATCTATGTAAAAAATATATTTCCAGTTTTAAGGATATAGTAAACAGAATTTCTAACATAAGGAATCGTAAACGATTCCAGTATTTTGATGAAGATTTTTAGAAACGGTTTTCAACTACAAACCTTGTTACTCTATTATTTTAGTAACCAGAATTTGTTTTGAAAGGTTTTTGAGCTGAGTTAGCATATCTTAATAATTTCGATATATGATTGAGTACAAAACATTTTCAGGTGCTCGTTGGAAGTAAGTTTGGTATGGGCGACTAATACAAAGACACTTTGGAAGTATTCGATGAAATTAAAATATTTATGAAATTTTGAATTTCCTTTTTGAGTTTTAAGTAATATAAATGAATTTCAAAAAGTATATATTTGATGTTTATAAACATATTGCAATCATTATGCAAATTATTTTCGTACCCAAGATTTTAAGAACTTATAAAAAGTCTGAAAATAGACATTTACTTTAAATAAAATGTTAATTCAGCTGCATTAATCTAAATTTACTCTGCTTTGAGCTATTATCCCCACGCTAAATTGTATAAAAAGCACATGGTTTAAATCTAATCGTCTTAACGGACTCATGACTGTTAAGCATGCAAGCCAACAAATTGATAACTCAAACATAATAACTGGCAATTATTCGATATATTGGGAGATTAGGAAGTATAATTTAAAGAGCGTAAGTCACGTTTGTAAAGATTGTAGGAATTTTCATCATTGACATTTTCTGTTTCTTGGTCGTATATTTTATCTGCACTTTTTCAAACGTTAAAATGAAAGACTTGTAAGTCTATCGCAATACTTTTACTGCCTATAACTTTGTTGGAAATAAACTTTATGGCTACAATAGATCAATTATATTTGATTACTGTGTATCTTAATATTTTTCTTGTTCTAAGATTCACCAATGAATAAGCCTCATTTTCTACAGCAAATATCATAAAGATTGTTTCTGTTGGCGATCAAAACCTTATAACTTATGGATCGGTATTTACATAAAAATAAAATAAACAAAGGGTATCCAAGTGCTCATGAGCAAAGAAATTTATTCAAATACTGAAGGGTGACATATATAAGTTGGATAACGTAAGATTTTTTCCCAGGAAATTGCAGAAAACGGTTATAAAGAGACTGATGTATTTTCAATTGTTTGTTTGAAACGGCTTAACGAATTTGATTATTTTAAATTGTATTCGATTAAGATACATCCAGGGATATAACACAAATTGAGAATGAGAGAATGGAAAAACAAATCTATAAATTTAAATGTCATGGTGGATTGCAAAATAATTAATGAGCTGAGAGTGTGTTTGTATTTATTATTTAATTGATGTCCGTTTTTCTAAATAAAATATATAAAAGTTTAAAGAAGCAATATTTGGACAAACTAAATTATTTAATATACTTGAAGCTCTTAGTTTTGTGAAACAAACTTACTCGATACGAATTAAGTAGGTAGTAAATTACTGTTTTCATATTAAAAATAAATCGGAAGTACACTACTGACTGAAAAGATATTGGAATATCGAGATAACTGAAAGGTTCCTAACCAACGGAAAGATTGTACAGTTTGGTGCAGTTTTTGTGTCGGATATAATGACTTTGGAGTTTATTTATTACTTAAGTACCTACACATGTCTAACCCACAGAAGTGAAATTATATCTAGTGTTTCTGAATAAATTAGTAATCAAAATAGATTTTTTAAGTTAATGATAAGAATTAACTCCATACATTGTGTATGGAGTTATTTTATATAAAATATAAACAAACTTTTTTTCTGTCTTTTAACATAATTCCATGAATTTTTCTTACACAAAATAATAGCTAAGAACAAAATCTATTTCTGGAAAATATTACAATTGTATTATTTATTAAAACAAAACTAATTCTCCTGAAAACCATTCTAATTATTCCCTTACTTAATAAAGATTATAAGTTTTCAGTTTTTAGTGGCCGACGTTATTTTTTATCTATTTCATATAGGACTGGGTGCGATGTTGCCACATTGACAATAATTAGCTTAAAATGTATGGTGGATTTTCTTCATTTCTAGCGATCGCCCAGTGGTCGAAATTCGACCAATTGTGTCAAATACTTATTCAATTTCCATTTGTATGTTTGATTAATAGTACATGGGTGACCGAGCTTTACTCGTAAATGCAAAGGTTTATCAAAAATGTTGGTAGGTACATACATATATACATATAATCGGATATTTGGTCTAATTTTCCTCAAGATGAAGTAATTCAGTTTAATTTCAACTCTCTAACACTTATTAAAATACTCATTACAATAATTCCACTTTATAATATATTTCCGCCACCCTGTGTATATAACTGTCTATGGACTACCCAAAAAATATATAATACACTGTGTGTATGCAACTGTATACAACGCATTATATCTCAGACAACTTCATTGAGGGCCTCAAATTAACATAAGAACACATAACTGTTTGCCCATCAAAAAATGGCCTAACCAGCACTTTTTACTTTAAGATCTTCAAAGGTTCAACTGTAAAATTGTAATATTAGAAATATATCCAGTAGTGATAAAATCTTATAAGACCCTACACATCAATTTCTATTGAATGAATTTTTCTAGAGCAGTTTTAATTGTCACAAAATCGTTCTTTCTCGGTAAAACGATTGATCCCGATTTGTACATGCCAAAATCCCGATATGGAATTTCGACAAAATCGTAGTGCTGTTTGCGGGAATTGCATATAAATAAGATGTCAATAAACAAACATTATAGGTATTATATATTATTAGATAAATAAGAAAAAATATATTTGCATCATATCTCATCTTAAAAGAACATTAAACAATTTCTGGCTGACTGCTAATTTTTAGATTAGATGTTAAAATTAATTTATAAGATTACCTTATATCAAATTACATTTTATTGCTAATACTGTAATACTTATTCTAGTTTTATTCTTGCACATGACATTCATATAAATAATTAAAAATATATTTGCATATCACACATGTTTTCGTAGCTTTTGATAATGGGTGCATATGCAAATAGTTATTAGATTTGTGAGACATTCATGACTAAAAGAATGTACATACTGTTGAGTCTTCAGGTTCGGAAATCAAATGTATGAATTAGCTTTACAATCTCTAAATTGTGTACTTACATAAAACTTTTCATTTGGATTCTGCTGTAAATGCGCAAACTTCGTGTAGGTAAACACATTCGCTTTGGTCACTTCAGTAATAGCTGTTATCGTTTTATGTATTTATAAAAAATTAACGTCATAAATGAATAGAAAAGAAGGCTTTCACAGCAAAAGTCGATTAATTTAGTAATATTTTTACCTCGCTACGATTGTTTATTTTTTTATTAATAAATTACTTAAAATTAATTATTTTAAAATATATAAATAAAGATTATAAATTCTGCACAGAAGGTCGTCAATAGCTACTAAACAAATCAAAAATAAAGAAAATCAGTAGAGAAACAGAGGAGAAAATGGTACCTAACCGTTTTGTCTATTTATACAGGGTGTTCCTAAATTAGAGGTACAAACGAAAAGGGGAGATTCCTTGAATAGTTTTAGGAAGAAAAAGTCCCATAAACATAGATCCGCAAACGTTTCGTTTTCAAGATACAGAGTGTTAAAGTTTGAATTTTTTTCAAGTTTTTTTCTCATAGTATCTGCACTTCACAAGATATTTAAATGAAATTTGACATAGATATTACAATTAAGAGTTTACACCTTGTGACATGCCAATTTCGATTGCAAATCTACAGGGTGATATTTTTTCGGGAACACTGTCCACTGTTGTCCTTCAGAACTTTTTTTTGGTGAGCCACTGGTACTTTCAAAAATTGTAAAGAAAAGCCTTGTTGTTATACCAAACTTTATGTTCACTTGTAGTTTTGTCGTATCTACTACCGGTTTCGAGAAAAAAAATTTGAATTATTCTCTTGAAATCTTCAGAAAATTCCGAATTGTCATAGAAATCTACCTAGTAGGCTGTAATGAATGAATAAATTTATTGTTAGTTTTGACACATCAAATTAAACTCCTGTGTTTTGAAAATTAAAGATGGTTGCATTTTAATATCAAAACATGCCGAATTTTACGAATTTCGAAATGGCTGACATGCATTTCATGTATGGTCTTGCAAATGGTAATTCAAGAGAAGCTAAGCATCTTTACATGGAACGCTATCCCAATAGAGTGATGCCTGGTCATCGGATGTTTTCTAATATTCACAGGCGTCTTTCAGAAACTGGATCTTTTTCTGCGAAAAATATTAATGCAGGTAGACCACGAAGTGTGAGAACACCACCACTCGAAGAGGCAGTGCTGAACGAAATAGAAGAACATCCAGGAACCAGTACAAGAAAAATTAGTGTTACCTTAAATACAAGTCATCAAGTTGTTTGGCGGATCTTGCGGGATTCTTTGCTCTATCCTTATCACATTCAGAGGGTGCAGGCGCTCTTGCCTCGAGATTGTCATCCAAGAATTATTTTTTGTCAGTGGTACCTCAACAGACTATTGAACAATCCTCATTTTGATTGCCAAATCCTATTCACTGATGAAGCCTGTTTCTCAAGGACTTCAATCATAAATTTTCATAATGAACACATATGGGCTGAAGATAATCCACATCAAATTGCAGAAGCTTATTTTCAAGAGGAATTTTCATTAAATGTGTGGGGTGGTAATATTGGCGATTAATTGATTGGTCCTTTCTTCTTGCCAGGGCGACTTACTGATCAATCATACAGACATTTTTTAGAGAACGATTTGCCCTTGTTATTGGATGATATACCTCTTATGATGCGACGTGAAATGTGGTTCATGCACGACGGTGCTCCTGCTCATTTTTCACTTTTGGCTAGGGAGTATTTGAACGAAAATTATGTAAACAGGTAGATTGGACGAGGTGGACATCAGCCATGGCCCGCCAGATCCACAGATTTAAATAGTTTAGATTTCTTTCTATGGGGCCATCTGAAATCTCTAGTGTATATAACGCCAGTGAATACCGTAGACGAACTGAGAAATCATATAGTAGGCACGTTTGATACAATTAGGAATACTCCAGGAGTGTTTGAAAGAGTTCGATCGTCTATGAGAAGAAGAACAGAAGCTTGTTTAAGGGTTGGGGGAGGACATTTTCAACAATTGCTATAGTTTAGTTCCTTTGTTGTTATTTAGTTTTTTTATTATGATTAATTTTTAAGTTGTACGTTTCTTGCAGTAATACTTTTTTTTGATGATTATACCAGTTTATCGAATCTTTAAGAATCATTGCTAGTTTAATAATTCAAAATTTTTTTCTCGAAATCTGTAGTAGGTACGACAAAACTACAAGAGAACATAAAGTTTGCTATAACAACAGAGCTTTTCTTTACAATTTTTGAAAGTACCAGTGGCTCCCCAAAAAATAGTTCTGAAGGACAACAGTGGACAGTGTTCCCGAAAAAATATCACCCTGTAGATTTGCAATCGAACTTGGCATGTCACAAGGTGTAAACTCGTTGCGGACCCATGTTTATGGGACTTTTTGTTCCTAAAACTATTCAAGGAATCTTCCCTTTTCGTTTGTACCTCCAATTTAGGAACACCCTGTATATAGATTAAGGTCTATACACAATAGTGGTATAATAGTGTTTTCATTGATTTTGTGTATATTATCTCCACCTAAAACTATTTCAACTATTTACACCCTGTATAGTAACAAAAAAAGTCATTTGATTTGAAATATCCGTAACTATAAATGAGAATGTGAATATATTTTAGTAACAAAGCATTTGAAATGGTTAAGATTTTTCTATGAAAATAGCAATTCGCCATATAGAGCAAAGGTAATGTTCCACGAATTCATCTTCTATTACAAATTAGCTGAAATATTTGGAATTGTCGTCTGTTTCAAATTAGAATAATGTCTACACTTACGCTCAATAAAATATGTTAAATGGAGTTCCTGGATAAAGCAGAGAGCTGCTCTCGCATTATCTAGCGTTAAATTCGTTGTTCTAGTGAGCACTTACATAAGCATTTCCTCGTGGATTGTGATTGTTTATATGGAAAGTAGTAAAGTGATAAAAGCCTATATATTTTGAAGAACACATTATTATGTCGAATGAAATTGGAGACATTGTATTTATAAATGAATTGTAATTAATAGGTCAAATTGTCCATTATTAGACCAATCAATAGAGATTTTTTCGTGCAAAAAATACTATCAGGATACTGCCTGTGTCATCACATTAAGAATGATTTGTAGTGATATTTTGCTACCTTTTCCACTCGCAACTATGGTTTTTCACTTTATTATAAACAATTGAAACAAGAAAGTTGCGTTTTTTTTCGTTGTATGTTTATAAAATGAAAAATAATAAACCAATCTCAATGGTGTCAACAGGTGAATTGTAAAGCATGGAAATACCAATGAAATGAGCCCAGGATCGATCCGATAAGATCTTTAGTAACAGAGAAAAACAAAAAATACTGGAAAATTTAGCGGTTTTCTTTATATTATTATAACTCCGTCACTATCGAAGTTGTAGAACTGTGCTTGTGGCAATTGATAGTAATTGATATCGACCTTATGCGTGACTAAACCAGGCGCTATCGGTTTATTCGTTTTTGAATAATTGCTATCTGAAGTTTTTAGTCCACTATTCTTGCAGTGTGTCTCCATGCGACATGGATCGTCAAATATCAATTCAAAATAGAGATTTTGAAAGTAGAGGTATCATTCTACAACGCCTCTATTTTCATTTTTCATTAAATATCTGTGAAATATACGAAAAATGTTAGCATAAATGACCAAAATTTGGTGAGCGTGTGAATGTGTTCGAGTAGTGGGGGGAACCCGGTTGTTGAGGGGAACTGATAACACTAATTATTATCGATAGTAACTGTCACTCAGGCAGATGGTGAAAGAATTTAATCGTTAAAAAAACTTCTATACAGAGTGATTTGTTCGATTTTATTATATCGAATGAGAACTGTTTGTTTATTAATATATTTATATGGAAGTCGATCTATGTATGTGCCTCTACTATATATTACTATACGCTTCCCCTCAACAACCGTGTTTCCCCCACTCCTTGGATACATTCATACGCTCGCCAATTTTTTGTCATGTTTGCTAACATTTTTCAGATATTTCACAGACATTTAGTGAAAAATGAGAATAGAGTCTTTGTAGAATGACACCTCTACTTTCAACAACTTTTTTCAAAATTGAAATTTGATTATCTATGACGCATGGGAGCACAATGCAAAAATAGTGAACAGAAAACCTTATCTCACAATTGTTCAAAAAATAATAAACCCGTAGCGCCTGATTTTGGAATACATAAAATAGATGTAAATTACTATCCGTTCCTACAAGCCCAGTTGAACAGCTTCTAAAGTGACGAAGATACGATTTTTTTAAAAAAATCCTAAATTTTTCAGTATTTTTTGTTTTTTCCTGTTACTAATGATCCAATTGGATCGAGCCTGGGCTCATTTCATTGGTATTTTTATGCTTTACAATTGACCTGTTGACACCATTGAGATTAGTTTATTATTTTTGATTTTATAAACATGCTAAGAAAAAAAACGTAATTTTATTGCTTCAATTGTTTATAACAAAGTAAAAAGCCATAGTTGCGAGTGGAAAACATAGCAAAATATCGCTAGGAATCTTTGTTAATGTGATGGCACAGTCGGTATCCTGATAGTATTTTTTCAACATTATCAGTTAATTTTTGCTCTATTGATTGGTCTATATAGCATAATTTGCATATTTCTCTTGTGTGTGTATACGTCTAATATTATTTGAAATAGTATTTTATCTTGAAGCTGTTTTTGTTATGTTTGTTACCTTATTTCTTCTCTGGTTATGAAATGATTTGAAAAATATTTTTTTATTTTATAGATTTTACATCCGAGTTTAAATTGTGCGTAAAGAATTGTATTCGTAAAGGGATGAAATTTCGTAGAACAGGCGTTTGCATGGTTTTAGGTATATTGGTCGGTTGCTCTAAACCCCTTACCGATTTGTCGCATTTTATTAAGGAATGATATATTTGTAGTATTCTAAAAAATCGCTAAAATAGCCAATATATCAAAAATACCATGAATATGCTTTAACTGGCATTATTAATAGCGAATTCGAAAATTTTCTATATGCATTGCAAGTTGATAGGTAATATGACATATTATAATCAATTTTATTAAACATATTATCGGCTAATTAAATCAACGACTACCAAGCGCACGTTGATTGTATGTCTGTTAATTGTGTTTGAACATTTTTTGATTTGTAATAATAGAGTGTTTAGTATCACCAACTTCAGAGACAACACTGCAATCATACACAGAGTGTTCGCGATAGCAGGCGAAATGATAAAACAAGGTGATAAGAGTAGCATAGGCGTACCCAGGGTGGAACTTGGAAATTTATTATCCCCCCTCTTACTAAGTGGTAATAATAAACAAAAGTATCTCTAATTTTTACGCATTTACTCGTAGAACTTTGTATTAGATATTATTAATAAATATTCCGACTTGACCATACAATGTATGGCATCACACTCCCTCTAAGGCACGCTATGAGTGCCTTTAGGGGAAAATTCACTAAGCCGCAGATATCCTAGTTATCAAAAGGGTTTAGGTATGTGGAAGCCCTTGCCAGGTGTTCAGGCCCGTGGTTGGAGTCGTGGCGGCAGTTTCCCATGAATTTCCTGACCGTCTGGGCTGTTCCTAACAGAACGGCTTTTTGCATTTGTTTGTAAAGATATTCGTCCAGACCGAGGTATTTTAAATTGTTTAATAGGTATTTTGGGATCAATCCTGTCGTTGACAACAATTGGTGTTGTTCATGTCCTAGTGAGTCTTTATTTCAAATCTCTATATTTGGTTATTTTCTCAGCCAGCTTGATATTTATATTATAGTTGTTAGGAATTGATATGTCAATTAAAGTTGTTTTCAAGGGGTTGTGGGAAATTGTATGAATCTTGCAAATTTATTTTCAAAACATTTTAATACGCTAAGCGCTTTCGACTATTAATAGTCATCATCAGAGCTTCTACAAAAAAACAAGTCACATACAATAAAACATCTTAACATAACTAAAACTACTTACAGTTGAAGCTAATGAGTTACAATATAAATATTCAATTTTAAAAAACAAAGTAGAGTATGAACTGGATACACACTAGTCAACAAATTTTTCTATTAAATTTTAAAAATATTTTTTGGGAAATAATTTCAAAGTGAGGTTAAACCATGCCGGAAATGTGGTGATCAAATTATTATGTTTTATGTCATAAATTGTGAATATCTGTCAAACATGGAAGATTTAAAATTAAATTAAAATTAAGATGCTGGATAGATTCAGATGTTTGGCAACCGTACCTGCATCTGTCGTTGTTAATAGAAGGGTCTTTAACGATGTACTTTAGGTAGTTCTTAGATGGAATTACTTGATCTTGGATTGCCAATATAAAGCTTTCCGTTTCAGGAAACATATGACCAGAGATCAACTAGTAGTTCGATGCTACACTGTCGACATGATCTTGGTTGACGTTATTTATATGTCTTCCATAAAGGGACTACTCTTTCCATTTGTGCAGATCTGATCTGTGGTCTGGTGGTGTAATTGGACATGTTGTTGTGTCAGTCGCAGTGGTGTTGAGTCATCAACCTGGCACATGACTCTGTGTAGATCAAAAAATTCTGCGAGTTTCTGGAAATGACTACGCGAAATAGAAATTTGTTGATCTAATTTTGCTCAGATCTGTAAATCCTCTTCCTCCTTCATACCGTGGCAAAGTTGTACGTTCGACAGAGCTCTTTGGATGGTGATTTTGAGCTTTTGTTAGTAAAACTCGATCTTTTCGTTGTAATTGTTCAATGTCAGTCTTGCACCAATTAACTATACAGAAAGAGTAACTGAGCACTGAGCACGCATAGGTGTTAATAGCCTGAAACAGATTTTTACTGTTTAATTTGGTTTTCAAGAGTCGTCTATAAAACTCTTGTTCATGGTCAAGTGATCATCAATACGTTGAGCCTGCTTTATTCCAAGGTATTTATAAGTATGACCTTCCCCCATATATTCAATTGTGGTGCCATCTCCCGTTTCGAAGTGCCCCTCCTGTATTTTTCCTTTAACTATATTAATAAATCGGCATTTGTCTAGGCCCAATTTCATATGAATGTCACTAGAGAACCCCTCTACTATTTTAAGCATATCATACACCTGTTGCTTCGTAGCTGCCATATAACAAATGGTTTATCTTTAATGCTTGTACGCTGTTGTATTTGAGACGGAACCCACAATTAGTCGAGTTCAGTTTGTTTGAGAGAGGGTTCATGGCAAGGCAAATTTCGTCTTTTGGCGTGGGTTTGATTGCAGACAGCGGAATCAATTATTAGTTGTTCTTTGCAGCCCATCAAATTTTTTGCACATCCCTTTTGTTGAGTAATTATGTTGTTCAGCTCACAATGTTTGAAAATGCGATGATTAATGCACAATGTTATGAGTTTGTATAAGGTTGGAAGGCAAGTGATTGGTAGGTACTTTGCTGGGTCCTGTGCACATAGGTTGTCCTTTGGTAAGAGGTATGTAACACCATGTGTAAGGAAACTAGGCATCATGTGTAGGTGGGTAATTACTTCATTTATAAGGGCTGTTATTGTTTCGTGGGTTGCGTACAGTTTCTTTATACAGTAATTTTGTACACCATTTGGTCCTGGTGCTTTCGAGTTATGGAGGTGCTTTATTATGTTAGATGTGTCTTCCTTTGTAGATGCAGCCTCCTCCTCAGTAATCCACCTGGTTCTGGAGTTATAGGGTATTGTTGTGGAAAGCTGTGTTTTCCAGAATTCCTGTTTTACTGGAGTAACTAGGGGCTTCATTGTTATTGATGTTGTTAAGTTTTCTATAAAACCCTTTTTCTGATTGTCGGAAAAGTGTGTTGTCTAGTTTCCGTTGGTTATTGGTTTTGTACCTTGTCAATCGACTTATGTAGACGAAGAGCTTTTGTCGTAGACTGTCCAGACACTGCTGAGATGTCATGTTTTCTCCATCCCACCGGTAGTGTATTCGGTTATTGTCCATGATAGTTAGGACAAGCCTTTCTATTCTGTTGTTCCTGACTTCTCGTTCGTACTCGGGCAGTCTTCCAACGTCTTTCCGAAGATAATTGATTTTCCCTTCAAGTCTTCTTTGCCAAGGTGGTATTCGAGGTGTTTGTCTAATTTGGGGAAGGTCTTGTTTTGGTCTTACTGCGACCCTAATTGTTCTGCAGATGGAAGTTGCAGCACAATAGATGATTGGGTGTAGCGTCTCTAACGTATTAGCACCTAAAACATAGTTTGGCAAGATTAATTTGTTCATAGCCTGTAAGACGATACCCAGCTTCTTAGAAGATGTTAGTTTGGGAAGAGCTGGTCTAATCAGTGGATCTGTTCCACTATACTCTATAAGAACTCCTTCCATTTCTGCTTGGATCTTCTCAAGCAGATCAGCGATGGTTGGCTGTTCTTGTTGTAATTCTTGAGTCTTGTCCGCTCTTTGTGCCAAAGGTGTTTCAGGCTCTGGATCGATTGTATTTCGACCAAATAGTTCGTGTTCCACTTCACTCTTTATTCTGTCTAGTTGTTCAGGCGAAACAAGATATCACGAAATTGATCTGCGACTCTCTGTTCAGTAACTTGAAGCTCGCTCTCGACAGAACTCTTGATGGAATATTTGGCGATATCCAGTCTTGTCCTGGCCAAGGTTCGTAATTCTGTAAAACGTGCGCATTATAAATTCATTCATGGCGCCAGTCCATTTCATTCTCTGCCTTATCAGTCCCGCTTGAGTGAGCGCTGTCTGTTGATCCTGCGCAACACTTACAGCGGGTGGAGTTCTCGTTCTCATTTGACTCCGTTGGTGATGTTCACGTTGTTGTTGTGACTGTACTGGTGAGTTTTTTTGTGGTTCTTCTGGTTCTTGGTTGGTTGGTTCTTATTAATAAAATATTATTACCAAGTTAAATCCTTTTTTCCGTCAAGCGTGTTTTTAAACATGGGCCTGGGTATGCCTGTAATGAGCAATGGTAATAAACATTAATCTAATTAAATATATTTTGGGTTATAAGTGAAGGCCTAGCAAGTTCATTTTGTTCATACAACTGCTAACAGTGCATTTCAATAAATACTTATCATTCAGCGATGACGCGGCTTTCGGTGTTACCTGTACCTACTCCTTGCTGTTCAGGTTATACAAACATGATAAAAGATAAAAGAAAAATCCGAAAATAATCTTTAAAAAATAGCTGACATCAAAAAATACTAAAATGGTAAAATATTTTTTTTAATATTAGACAACTTCAAAGTAGAACTAAAAACAATGTATTTACTATTGTTATTTACAGTTGTCCAAATTAAAATGGGCGTACAAATTAATTACCTAACTATCCAGTATATATTAGAAATGATAGGAGGCAACAATGAACTTTGATGACGATCTGATTAAGAATTCCTTTTAGGTTAAAATTTGCGAACATACAATTCTTCAAAGATGAGATTTGACCATCAATACAGCGGATTCCCAATGGCTCCCAAAATGAGAAGCTGGAGCTAGGTTGGATTAAACGACCAAGTAATATCCTCTGCAGCTACTGCCCGGTGTTGGCCATATATTCATTACGGATTTTATACGCAAAATTGGTACCTTTATCAGAGAATGCATCTTACTCGTCACGTAGACTTTTCAAATAGCAAAGAAATGTTCGCTGTCGAAAGACAAGAAGTCAGTTCAGATGAAGAGCTTTCGTAGCAAAACAGACAAAGAGATAAATATAAGCCTTTTGAGCCTAAACAACCCGATGTTTCCAAGGAGTCACAAGAAAAGTCCCAGCGTAATCAATATGACTACCGAGAATAGTTTGATTTCTGAAACTGGTGAAGCAGTAGTATTACTTGTTGCTTGATATACATTTCTAACGGTGAATGAAACTGAAGTGGAAGTTTTCAAACACGATTATCTAAGGCCATCAACAATTGTTGGCGTTTTAAACATAGGACGAGCACATGATTCGGAAATGAAATTTGTTTGAGTGACGGAATCAAATAAGATTCTGATCTTAAGATATGTTCCTAAGTATCTAAAATTTACACACGAGAAGTAGAATGGAGGACTATTTGTGGACCAGTACTATCAACCGTAGCACTAGTACTGGTGAGTAATTGAGAAGTAGAAGGCTGATTTTGCTGTTGAAACTGAGGTAACAGTTGGCAGTAGTGAAAGGAAGGTATCAAAATGAAGCAAAGTGTGATGTTGTTTGTGGCAAACCCAGCAGCAAGCAGTGAAAGAACATTGCACCAGTTCAAATATATTATTTAGAGATATAGCGCTAAACGCTGGATATTTATAAATTGTATGTGCCTCGTTACAATAAATAAATTGTTGTACAGTACGAGAATCGGTATAGCGTCCTGAGTTACTGATTAATTCAGTTTTGGAGAACCGTGTGATAGGTATTATTTGAGAGTGATTCTCAGGAGGTTTAAAATCTTTCTCGAAGTTTCCTTGGATTTACATCGTCTTAAAATGATTGATCTTACAACGTTTCAATAGCTTTGAATATGCCCTTAACCTGTTATGCTCATTGAGTCGCTTAATCCTCTGTCTCGTCCAATTAGCGTCGCCGTACCTTTTTGCCGGTGATGCGTAGCGGCAGTGGCTCATGAAGTGGTCTCCAAACGTTGTTAAATTAGACGTTGGGCTCACTGATTATATTCTCATTAGATATTATGAATGCCAAGTCGATGAATTTTCACTTATACCAGTACTCCTCCTTTGGAACTACCTGGTACCAGTTGATGTTATGGTGCTGGGTCCATGCGTGATTAGCTAATCCAGACTGTTAACGCTCTCCTTTGAGTAGCTATTTGGTGCTCTTTAACTTTGGTGTCCAATGGTCGCTTAGTCTTCCAATGTAGAGATTGCCAAATTCACAGCGTATGCTAGTACTGCAGGATTATCCGGCTTCGTTTTTGTGATCATGCTCCTCAAGGTGTTGTTCCTCTTGAAAACCATTTTAATTCCGTATCCATGTCCAATACGTCTAAGTTTTTCCGATAAGCCTTTAGTGGATGGTAGTAATTCGGTTGCTGTCGTTGTTTCCTCTTCCTGCCTAAGGAGTTTCTCCAGTTGTTCAAATGACTTGTTGATGATGGTTTCCGGATAGCTATTCGTCAAAAGGTCTTCTCTAAGTTTCAATTGTTCTTCTTTGAGGGCCTCTGTTGTGCTGCAAATATATTTTGCTGTGTGGAATAATGTTTTGATGATGCCAGTTTTCGTTGTTGATGGGTTGTTAGAGTTGTAGTATAGGTACAACTTTGTATGTGTAGCCGTCCTGTACACTTTTTTTTTCGATTCTGGTCCTAGTCCTTTGGCACTTCACATCAAGGAATGGTAGGCACCCACTCTCTTCCTTCTCCATGGTGAATCTGATGGAAGGTTGTGATCGGTTTAGATGCTCCAGAAATGCCTCTAGTTCTCTCTCTACATGTTGCCAAATAATACATACCTTAACCAGAGTTTTGGTTGCTTCTCGTAACCTTTCAGTGCATTATCTTCGAACCATTCCATGTATATGTTGACGATGGTTGCCGATAAGCCTGAACGTAGCAATTCTTGAGGCAACACTGTAGTAAGTCCATGATTTAATCTATTAATAATTCACTTAGTTAGCTATGAAAGAAAAATTATTTTTGAAGTGCTGCTATTAGTTTCTTGGTAGTCAACTTCAACTGTTTAATATTGTCGTGTCGAAATGAATTTGATATCATGGATTTAATATACAGTGCTAATGTCAATAATTAAAATAGATTTTTTTGTTGATATTGGCACAGCCACCCAAAAGTTTATAATACATTACGTTTTACTTCGATTTGCTAAGCGTATTATTTAATTTCACAAACTACACTTATTTATTCGTATGCATATTTAAGTGAATTCTAATTATTTCCTTCAAACCAGACATAGCATAGGGTTTTATGATGGCTACTGAGGGTCCTGTTGTTTAATACAAGCTCACTCTAAACATAATCTCACCTGAATTTCACGTGTGAAACTCGACGTTATAAAACAAGCTCGCAAATTCTCCAGTTTCTGCATTATTAACACGGCAAAATGAAATATTTCCGTAGCCTGTGCTCCTGTATTCCTTCTGTGTGTGTTTCTGATGCATTTCACGTACGTACACGAGCAAAACTTGGCACAGAGAACTGCAGAGGAAGTAACACGGGAGAGTGCGGCCGACCTGGCCGTGTGTTCCTGTTTTGTAAATATATTCTACTTATTTACTTCGAGGCCCTTTTCTACTTCTGTCAGCTAATAAATAAATTAGGATGAGTTTTCTTTGTGCGTCAGTGGAATTATTTACCGGATAATGACCCGCTGTTCTCAAATGTATGAGTAGTGTGTGAATGAAAATTTTAAATAATTTTTGGTGTCTGTGAATTATAGATTTGATTCAGAATTTCTTATCCACTTTCACATCATCATAAAATCCTCACAGTTTCTTGTAAGCCGGCTCTCTTTATGGTTACCAAAACAATCGAACAAACCGTAAAATATTCGATTTATCACGCACTTCGCACACTAGGCGCATGATATATAATAAATAAATAAAAAAAAAAGAATTAATATACATTGATAATTCAGAATATAGATATAGACTTCATTAAAGAGATATACTGTTTGTATGTTTGTTTGAACTGTTAATATTCAATTAACCTTTTGAAATCTTCTGATTTTGTTTTTATTTAAGAAATTGTATTAGTAGAGGAGACCGGGTATGGTTGACTTACGGGTTGGTTGTTACAGCGGCCATAACAGAATATTGAACAACAGAATCAGTTCGTTGAGCGGCGTGGAAGGAGCATGAGAGATAGATCTCTCTTCCTACTGCACTTCAGTCTGGTTTGAATTGCCTAAGGCTAGGGCCAAACGCGGCGTGAATTTCCACCCAACAGGTCGGTGTCGTACGCATCTTCAAGGTCAGCCGCCGAAGGATAGGATCGGTTTCATTTGTCTGCGTTATTTCACGCTGTTGAGTGGCCACACTAGTAGAACCCGGTATTCATATCGTTATAGGGCTCGACCAAACAGAAGACACGGGAATGACTGCAACCGGCGTGTGTGGCCAGGGTAGAGCAGGATTTCAAGCGCGTGAAAACTGCTGATGTGGCATAATATGTGAGAATTCTAAAAAAAACCTATAAAACGCGGGGTGAAATCTGTATGGTCTTAGCCTTAATAAAAGAGACACGCGCGTTCATATTTTTAACATATTGAAAGTAATTTTTTTTGTGCATTTGTGTCGAGTCTAGTAGGAATACTAAACTTTTGCATACTAATATAATTTTTTGTTTAGTTATGATGTTAAGTATTTGTTTCAGTTTTCATACTGTTACATATTTGTTGTTTAAGGTCACTGATTTAAACTGATTTTGGGAGGTTATTTTCTAAAACATATTGTGTGGTAGGTTCTCACAATTTGACGGGGACTAGTAGTCACTTAGACAACCAACCCCAATGCGTGTGTGTTGCCTTTTTTGTTGGATTGTTGGGGTTTTGGTACATAAACATTTGGTAGTTTCAGAGATGGTCATAAAAATGCCACCGCATCACATAAGAAAGACTGCTCGAGGCTTTATATCACCAGTAATGATGCTGCGGGCTGCAAAAGACGTCAACAATCACGGAATCCATACGATCTGTTGGGGAGGATTTTGGGATTAATTATCGCAATCTAACATGGCATTGTAAAAAAATTACTACCGAACAGATAAGCAACACAGCTGTATCAACTCCATTTAAAAAAAGGCTACCCGAGAAATAGGCAGATTTTGGGATTGTATCATCTCAAGTTTTAAAGACTGCCCAAAGCACCTTTACAAAATTCGCAGCGAGCTAATAGAAGGAAATCTAAATCAGCAATGTTAGCATACTCCCGACAGACTTATTTAGAAGAGAAAAAAAGGAAGAAGAATAGGAGAAGAAGACAGTCTCAAAACGTATGTTGAGTAACAATGAGGAAAAGAATACGGTTACTAACAGAAAGAAATTTAAAAGGAAAGATGAAAGAGTTTTGCATGATCTGCTTGTCTCCATACTCTGCTAGCAAGTCTAGGGAAGTTTGGATTCAGTGCCAAGATTGAAAAATTTGGGGTCACGAGGCATGCACACCTAAACTACCATATTATATTTTCCATAATGGCGATTCTGACTTATTTCTTAGACAGACTAAGTCTAATTTTGTTGGATTAAGTATTTTCAATTATAAAATACGTATTTAATATTAATATGTGTCTCTTTTGACGTGTAACCCCCGTGTCATAACTGACACGGGGTTAAAAGTCACACTTGTCTTTTTTCACAAAAACTATAATAATTGCTCAATGAATAAAGTTAGAGATTAATTATTTATTTATGTACAGACGAGAATAATTATACTTTTAACTTAGATCATGCGTAGTAAAAATGTAAAACAAAAAAAATGTGACTTCCATTTGCGCTAGTTACTTAGATTATGAGTGCTTGGAGGATCATAATGAGGTTTATCTCGATGAGGAAGTATTTTTTAAAGAAAACTAAGTAAGTGTTAAAAATACTTCTTGGATATTTGTATGCTTGTATTTTGAATGGTGGATCTTCTACTTCTAAAGATCTTTGTATATGAAGGCAGATAAAACTTTTTTAGTTTTATTTGCGTTGAGTATTTGTTGTCACAGTTCGATGCAATAATAAATTTAAAAAAATCTGTTTTTAAGTATTTATTATAAAATTTTATGCATTATTTTTTTACATATAACTCTTCAATTTTTTAAATAATTGAAATTAGTAATTTCTCTCTCTCTCTCTCTCGCCTGCAACTTTTTTTTTGTATGGCTTTGGCAGTTTTGATTAATTAAACTGCATTATATTATAGTAGGGGAGCCCAGAGGGCAAAATGCGTTGTTACTCCTGCGCATTATAGACCTATCAGATCGCGAAGATTATATGCTAAAGAAATGAAAAGTTTTTGTGATGTATAACTGTTTAATGCTGGGGGAAGCGTGTACAAATTTTTAAAAATGTAAAAAAAATCGTTACAAAAAAATTGTCAAGCGCGTCAGAATTCAATAGCGTGTACGGTCTACGAACTCCTGATTACAGAGAAATATTAGTCTGACGAATTGCTAGTTGCAGGTAGCCGTATTACGAGGTAGAAGTTGGGGAAAAAATGTTTTTTCTCGGATTCCTCAGATATTTAAAAGAGGGGTTAAGTTAACTATAAAAAGTATCCTATTACTAAGACTGACGATTTGGACGTGACCAAAAGTATATATCGATTTTTCAAAATGCAAAAAAATCATGGCCTTGAAATACTCGTGCGCGTCAGAATTTTTTACAGATGGTTCAGCTCGACATTCTAGCAGTGTAAACTCTTAATCTGATGATTTGCTGTAGGAATTTTTTTAATCTGACAAAAATAAAAAAAATTAAAATTTATGTTTTAAATTTTTTTTATGTATTATAAATTAGTTCATTAATCAGAGGCAATATGTTATAAAAAATATATTCATATCGTTTTATATTCAATCTTCGTCATCCGTTGAATTATCCTCGTATCCGAACTTTAAATCAGATTGATCATTTTCATCGACATCTTGCATATCTGTAACAATAAATCTTTATGATCTTAAAAATCTTTTATTTATTTTTCATGATATTATTACAGCGTTAAAAACTTACCAGAATCGGCAGAAGCCGGAATATTTCCTAAAATCTCAGGTATAATAACAATATCTTCATAAGCTTCTGATAGCTGATTTCCAGTAAACCAAACCGTCTCTAATTTCCCTTCAACATTTTTCCACCCAAAGTCTGTTGGTGACATGTCACTGATTACACGATAGTGAGCATTTCTCCACAGACATGCTATATATTTTCGTAATAAATGCTGTCGAAGCTCTGACTGACAAGGTGGTAAGTTACAAGCATCGTAATTACGGATATGTAATGAGAAAGGTTGTGTAGTATCAGTAACTATATGTCCTGTTGAAAATTTCACTTCTAGCTCTATTAACATCAGATAATTTTCTTAGACCGTATAAATAAATAATAATAAAATAAATAAATATTTTTTTATTTTCATTATCATTTTCGCAACAAGTAGATCAAATTCACTACATTTATTTCATAAAATACTTGTAAAAATACAATAAACAAACTAGGAGCGTTGTACGCAGATAAACACCGGACGAGTTGTTGTGATCAGCTGGGACATCAACATGGCGGCACAAAGTAGTGTGGGGTAGTGCGACAGAGTAAGACGTAGAGAAAGAGTGAGAAGGCAAGAGAGGCGTCTAGCGGGAAATACATAATTCTTAGCGGTTGTACGTACGACACTCTTTTGATAATTTTAGAGGCTTAGGCTCATGAAAATCGACAGATTATGCTATTTCTATAAATTTCACACTATTTCTTTTGAAATAATAAAAAAAATTGCGCTCGAGTGTTTCAAAGTAACGATTTTTTTTTGCCATTTAGTGATTCGCTCAAATGTTTAAGTCACGCTTAAACCGTCAGATTATTAAAGGGATTTTGTTTTCTGCATGAAATTACCTTATATTGTTTAAATCTGATGCGCTCGAGTTTTTTTCAGGATTGATTTTTCTTTACTAATCTGATCGACTGCCCTAGACACACGTCACTATATCGAGGGACCCTACTTGGTAAAAGTACTCTCTTAATATTAAACTGCTCAGCTCGAGTCATTCACGAAATCCCCGCTTGGGCTTCCCTACTATTGGGAAATAATAAAAAAAATAATAAAGAACTAAATTTCAGTGAATTTCAACGGTGGTGATGTAAAGTTATTGTTATTCAGTGTGTATCAAAAATTTGTTATATAAGCATAAGCAGTTAGGATATTTGAATTATAGGACGTAGGACGGGATATAATTATAGACATGTGTTCAAAAAAAATTTAGAGGCAGTTGCATATACTGGGTGGTTGAAATAATTGTTAGAGATGAATTGTAGCCATAGAATGTGGTTGAAAAAGTTGAATTTTTTTATATAGGGTAGACCATGAGCAGTTGCATAGAGGGAATGCTAGACATATGGGGTGAACTAAAATCATTGGTATACAGGAATAATTTAAACAATAGTCAATATTATGGAGAGGATTTATTCTTATACAGGGTGCTTTTAAATATATCAGGACCGTTGTAATATTGTGTTGTGTTGAATTATATTTGTACAGGGTGATTCAGAAAATGATAGACCAATACGTTATATAAGGGTGACCAATACACAGAAGCATACACAGTGGAATTCAATAAAGAGTGAATTAGAGTTACATTTATAGAAAGTGGTCCAAATAATAAAAAAAATAAAAAAGTTAAAAAAATATATTTGGAAAATATAGACAAAGAATGAAAATTAGAGATGGAGAAAGAGGGAGAGGGAGAAAAAGAAAGAGAGATAAGAATATGCCCTAAAATTTTCAAATGAAGTGTACCTTAAATCAGATAAAAAAGAAGATATGTCTGAAAATCGTGATTGATTGCACCCGGTTTCTAAACGGTTTTTATTTTAAGTCGGTTCTTTTTTAAATATAAATTATTACTAAATATTTAATCAATGGACAGTTAACGTAATCAACGGATCCAACAAGTATATAAAAGAATTCGATGAATAATAAAATATATTTCTTTTAAAATCCATAACAGATATCCGAACTGGCATTCGAACAACGCCGAAAATGATACCACTTGAACCTGACAGCATATAAAGATAAAAAAGATACATTAAAGGAACATTAGGATTGAGTGAATCATTGCCGGTAGGAAGTTGTGTTTCGCTTGGAAATATGAATAAATGAATATGAAAGAACCTTGTCGAAGTCAAACCTCGTATTGGTCGGAGTTATATTTCATAAATCCGTGTTCTGTGGTTCGGCTGATGGAGGAATGAATAAAGTGCTTCACAGTGTGGAATGGAGTGAAGTTCTACGTTGAATACTGAAACGGAATTTGCGGCTGAACGTGACGAGTGTGACAAATTTTCGACTCTCTAATCAATATCGAAATATATTTGAATGATTTTCACGACAGAAAACGACAAAATAGAAGACTTTCGAATTGAAGGCTGAACTTGTATGGAAATTTTTAATCCTTGTACCCGCATTGTTTTCATTCCTGTTACCTTTTGAAATGAATTTGGAAGTCAGTGCAGTAAAATCATCAAAAATAGTATGCACGAGTGAAATACAAATTTACTGTATTTATTTATTTTTAGTCTGTAAGAAATCTTAACGTAATCAAATGCATACATTGAGAGTATGGATTTTTAGGTAAAAAGTCAACATATTTGAAAATTTACAAATTTTTCAAGATCTAAATAACACCCCGGATTCAGTTTATATAAAAAATACAGCAAAATAAATGACAGTGTACAATTAAAAATTAAAATGTTTGACATTAGGAATTGTCTAACAGAATTGGATGGTGGTGGTACATAAGTTGCTTCATATATAGGATGGTTCAAATATAAGGTGGAATAGAATTAAATTTATATAGAATGGTTTAAAAAAATGTTGTATTGGGTGGCACTTAAGTAGTTAAAAGTTAAATAAGCATATGCAGAAAGAACATTTGAGTTATAGGCCGGTGGGTTCAAAACATGTTAGAAGCAGTTGCATTTACAGGATAATTGAGATATAAGGTGGAGTGGAATTATAGTTATACAGGGTGGTTAAAAAACTGTTATATAGTGTGGAACATAAGTAGTTGCTTATACTTGACTTATGAGGCGAAGTAAAATTACAGGTGTACAGGATAATTTAAACAATAGAAAAATAGAAGCATTCAATACAGTGGAGAGGATTAATACTTATACAGGGCGGTTGCAACATCGTAGGGAGTTGAATTATATTTGTACAGGGTGGTTCAGAAACATATACAGGGTGGTTGCAATATAGGCTGATATTAGAGTTACACTTATAAAAAGTGGTCCACATAATGAAACAAATGAAAAAGTTAAAAAATTTAGAAAATATAGAAAAAAAAACAAATTAGAGAGAGAGAGGGAGAGAGAGAGAGAGAGATTACGCTAAATTAATCAATAGAATTGAACAATATATCTGGTGCGTTCCCGCAATTTGTTTAGTGTATTGTTTCAATTTGATTGAATTACTTCATTGATTTTTAAACTTCTGCACCTTTTCTAAAACATTCCGTCGCGCTAATGCTAACTGTAGGTGTTTTTTGCGTGTAAAATATAGACAGTATTTGACATTCGTGTTTCGGTTCCCTAGCTATTAGGACGCTTGGAAGGTTCGTGTATTGTGCTCCGAACTATTCGGACATTTTTTGATTCCGTCTGAAGAGACGGCGCTTATTGTTGTTTTTTGTGTTACGATTCCGCGAGTTCTTAGCTCCGTTCGTAATGACCGCTAAACCGCTTTCATTTTGTTTCTTTTGTGTTTACAAAAGCGCATCATTTGTTGTTAAACCCGCATTTTTGTTTGCTCAATCAATGAACATTACGTCACTATTTTTTGTGTAACGTGTTGTTCTGACGAAGCTCTAAAAACCTGTTCCTGCTGTTTCGGGGCTAGCCTCTGAAGAAAGAAGAACCAAGAAAACACCACAGAGCTTCGACGTAAAAGGTTAGTGATAACTTTTATTTGGTGATTCGTTTATGTGACGGCACGTGTTTATTGATTGTTCCCCTAAAGGTCCTTCGTCAATTATATACTTGCATTGAACCAGCATTGAACTAAAACCGCAATCGCCATCGAACACATTACATAATTTGGCCCAACTTCGAGCCAGATGCAATTTGAGTTAATTTCGTGCAAAGATTATCGAATAAATTACATAATTTGGCCAAATTCCGGGCCGGATACATTTGAGTTAATTTCGTGCAAAGTTTAATGATCAAAACATTGATTTTTCGTTGCAATTATTGTTGAAAACCGCATTGAATTTTCGTTTCTTTATTTGTTAGAAGAGAAAGCAAGTTCGGGATATTCACTCATTCCGTTGGAAATAAAACGCATCTTTTTTGTCGCGTTTAAAACCTTACAAGAGATCGTTTTGTTTGTTTGGTTATTTTGCTAAATTGTTTTGAATTTATTTGACATTTGGTCAGATATTTTCGACTTCAACAGTAAAAAATTGTACATTTTTGGGATAGTATTTTGTTGTCGTTCTATCGTGTTAGATTTGTTCAGTGGCGTTACAGTGATTTTAATTTATTGTTAAGATGTCAAAAACCGCTGAAAATTTACGTAAATTTAAAAATCATCGACAATCGGAGTTTAAAAGATTAGAAGATATTTATTTTACTGCCGAGAAAGCCTTAAGAGGTGACGACGTTGAATTGTTTTTTAGCATGATTGATATGATTGATTCAATCCATTCCGAATTTTTTAAACATCACAATTATATTGTTGGATTAATTTCAGATGCAAACGATGATTTTGACTTTGAGGATGACATTCGCAATAAATTTGAAAAATTGTTTTATTCAATTAGGTCTATTGTTGCTAAACTGAAATCTGTTCAGAATTCTACGCTACAAAATATAGCTCGGGAACAGGAAAGTGTTGCTTTGCCGCGAATTGATTTGCCTTCATTTAGTGGAGACATATTGGAATTTGGTACTTTTATTGATTTGTTTGATTCATTAATTCACAATAATGAAAAACTCAGTGCTATGCAGAAGTTCAAATATTTGCAGTTAGCTTTAAAAGGGCGTGCTTTTGAGGCTATAAGGAATTTTAAACTAACCCGAAACAATTACGTAAGTGCTTATGAAGCACATTTGAAATAATTCAAGCGAACTCGTTTAATCGCGGGGTCTCATTGGTCAGCTTTAGAACAATTCCTCCAACTAACTTCAGATAGCCCTTCAGAGGTTCGGAAGTTATTGGATGACTTCAGTGATAATTTGGAAGCACTGAACAATTTGGGTTTACCAGTAAATCAGTGGGATTTTTGTATCGTTCAGATGATGTTGAATCGAGTTCCAAAGAATTTAGCCGCTAAATTTGAACTTTACCAGGGTACTGTGAACGCTCAAGATGACTTTCCGATCCTCTCGGAAGTTGTTGATTTTTTGTCGAAGCATTGCGATGCCTTTGAACATGTTGAATTATCCCGCAAGGCAAAGCGAAGTGTTGACAAAAAGTTACCATTGAATTCAAAACAACATTCTTCCCGTTTCACTACATCTTTGTTTGTCACTAAGAATAGAAATTGTTTAGTTTTTAAATCCGATCATGCGATTTACAAATGTTCTGAATTCTTGAACAAATCAGTATCCGCGCGGTTTAAGTTTGTTAAAGATTTTAGACTTTGTTTTAACTGCTTAGGCGATTCTCATCGGTTGAATCGCTATAAATCTTTATCCACTTGCCGCAACTGCAAACAACGCCATCACACATTGCTTCATTTTGTAAATCGTGCTGATTCAGGTATTCGGTCTGAATCTAAAGCTCCCCCCGCAAACCTGGCTTCCACATCTGGTGGATCCAGTGCCATTGATACTGTTGAAAGTCCCGAAACTTCTCTACCGCAGACTTCTCGTCATAGTTCACTTTTGTCATATAATTCAAATGTGTTCTTATCTACCGCTTTAGTTGAGGTATTAGATAAGCACGGTTCTTATCAAACGCGATGTCTGCTAGATTCTGGTAGCATGACATCATTCGACCTATTGGCCCGACTTCGATTCAACTCAACGGGCTAGGTTCTATGCAGAGTCCCAATTTTGTTGTTGATACTATTGTTTTACCCCGCATTTGCAATGATATGCCTGTTGCGCCCATTAACATGGCTAATATGGCATATCTAACCAACTTGAAACTTGCTGATCCTGGTTTCAATAGCCAGGCGCTATTGACCTTTTGTTAGGTGCCGATATATTTTCTCAAATTTTGTTGGATGGACGTCTTCTGGGAAAGGAAGGTGTTCCTGATGCTATTAACACTGTGTTTGGTTACATCCTTATGGGTAGAGTGTCTTCGAGTTCTGTTAACTTTCACTCTAAGTCAGTCATAAACCCAACTTCGCTTTTTGTCAAATTGAAGATGTTGTATCATTAGATGATTCACTCCAAAGGTTCTGGACAATTGAAGATGTTCCTACCGCACTGGTTCAGTTCCCTGATGATCTTATCTGCGAAAAAATATTTTCCGAGGGATGCAGGAGATTGGATTCAGATAGATTCGTTGAGCCCCTTCCTTTTCGAAATACACTTCCTGCTTTTGATGGAATGTATAATCTCGCCGTACAACGTTTCTAATCTTTAGAAAGACGTCTTCTACAGCAACCAGATCTCTACAAACAATATTGTGATTTTCTCAAAGAGTATTTGGAGCTGGATCATATGGAGTTGGTTCCCTATCCATCATCTACTTATTCTGATTGTTACTACATACCGCATCATTGTGTTTTGAAACCTGATAGTAGAACCACCAAACTTCGTGTAGTGTTTAATGCATCCGCTAAGATACCTCATCGGTTATCTTTGAATGATTGTTTGTTTATCGGTCCCAAATTGCAACAAGACATTATCGCTATTTGTTGACCTTACAGAATTTAATTTTGCCTCGCCTGCTTGCTATAGAAAACTTTTCTAGTTGTGAACTTCATGCATTTGGTGATGCTTCTGAGAAAGGTTATGCCGCTGTTGTTTATTGTGTGTTCGAAACCGCATCTGGATTTCGTTAAAATTTTTTTGTGTTGTCAAAAGCGAAAGTTGCCCAGATTGGAACTGTGTGCTTTAGTTCTTACCGCTAAGTTGGCTCATTATGTTTATGAGCAATTCAATAGTCGTTTGTTGTTCAAGGTGATTCGTTGCTGGTCAGATTCCACGGTAGTCCTTTCATGGCTTAGTTCTTCCCCGCACCGTTGGAAGACATTTGTCAGTAATCGAGTTGCTTACATTCAGGAAAAAATTCCTTATTCGCATTGGTTTTACATCCAATCTTGTTATAACCCCGCTGACTTGGGTTCCCGCGGCACTTTGCCATCAGAGTTATTAGGTAATACACTTTGGAGGAAAGGCCCACAATTGTTGATTTCCGCTTGTTTGCCAGATGCTTGCTCAGACTCAAGCATGTCACCGCTAGTTATGACTGAAGCCCGTATAGTGGCGCTTCAAGTCACCGCTTCACCAAATTTATTTGGTACTTTGTTAGAAGAACATTCTTCTATTAATCGCATTACCCGCATTGAAGCTCATATTTGTCGCTTTTTTTGGTAACGCCTGCAATCCAGACCGTAGGGGCTCTGGATCATTTTTGGCAGCTGAGTTATATCAGGCTCAGCTTCGCATTGTTCGATATGTTCAAGATCAATATTTTTCTAAAGAGATTTTCCTTCTTCGAGAACGAAAACTTTTGCCCAAATCGCTTCGTAAACTTTCGCCGTTTCTTGATGAACAGGGAACTCTTAGGGTTGGTAGTAGATTGGGTAATGCTCCCTTGCCGTTTGCACTAAATTTCCCGCACTGCTACCAAGTAAAAGTCGTTTGACTAATCTAATTCTCGAAGATTGTCATGTCACCAATCTT
The DNA here is from genome assembly GCA_034190945.1 of Octodonta nipae. Taxonomy (NCBI): domain Eukaryota; kingdom Metazoa; phylum Arthropoda; class Insecta; order Coleoptera; family Chrysomelidae; genus Octodonta; species Octodonta nipae. The sequence continues at coordinate 26,640,809 of CM067221.1, read as the reverse complement.
CACGCAGGAATCCAAACCGTTCAATTTCTTTTGCAGCAACGATTTTGGATTCTATCCGCAAAGAAAGTAATTCGTAGTGTTAAAGCTCACTTAAGACGTGTCGTTGGAAATCAAATCCTAACCTACGAAGAACTTTTTACTGTATTTGCACAGGTCGAAACAGGTTTAAACTCGCGACCTATAACCCCTTGTAACAACGATACATCGGATCTTACCGCCTTGAGTCCTGGAATTTTTCTTACAATGGAACCTTTAACAGCACCTCCTGAATCTGATTTCTTATCTGTCCCATCTAATCATCTCAACAGATGGCAGTTACTGAGTCGTTTGCATCAGGCATTCTGGAAACGTTGGTCGCAAGAATATTTACATACTCTTCATCAACGGAGCAAATGGACTGATCCCTCAGAGGTTGTTAAGCCAGGTACTCTTGTTATTTTGAAGCAAGACACTTCCCCTCGTTTGAATTGGCCATTAGGGCGCATTATTGACGTACATCCTGGAGGTGATGGTGTTGTACGCGTTGCTACAGTTAGAACTGCAAGTGGTACTTTGAAGCGACCTCTTGTAAAGCTTTGTACACTGCCAGTGGACCCTTAGTTTTGAAATAAGTAATTCAAGGCTGGCGGAATTGTGCGTTCCTGCAATTTGTTTAGTGTATTGTTTCAATTTGATTGAATTACTTCATTGATTTTTAAACTTCTGCACCTTTTCTAAAACATTCCGTCGCGGTAATGCTAATTGTAAGTGTTTTTGCGTGTAAAATATAGACAGTATTTGACATTCGTGTTTCGGTTCCCTAGCTATTAGGACGCTTGGGAGGTTCGTGTATTGTGCTCCGAACTATTCGGACATTTTTTGATTCCGTCTGAAGAGACGGCGCTTATTGTTGTTTTTTGTGTTACGATTCCGCGAGTTCTTAGCTCCGTTCGTAACGACCGCTAAACCGCTTTCATTTTATTTCTTTTGTGTTTACAAAAGCGCATCATTTGTTGTTAAACCCGCATTTTTGTTTGCTCAATCAATGAACATTACGTCACTATTTTTTGTGTAACGTGTTGTCCTGACGAAGCTCTAAAAACCTGTTCCTGCTGTTACGGGGCTAGCCTCTAAAGCCTCTGAAGCCTCTGAAGAAAGAAGAACCAAGAAAACTCCACAGAGCTTCGACGTAAAAGGTTAGTGATAACTTTTATTTGGTGATTCGTTTATGTGACGGCACGTGTTTATTGATTGTTCCGCTAAAGGTCCTTTGTCAATTATATACTTGCATTGAACCAGCATTGAACTAAAACCGCAACATCTAATTCATACATTTTTTTGAATATTATATGTAATGTGCCATCAAACACATTGCAATATCAGATAAAAAAAGGATATACAGGTATGGCTATTAAATAAAGGGACTGATATTGTAAAAAAAACATATTTTTATTTTATACATAATTACTTATTATCGCCCTCAATATACACCCCTTCTCTATACCTACAACGCTCAATGTGAATTTTCCATTGTTGGAAACAGTGCTGGAAGTCATCTTCTGTCAACTCTTTCAGGACTCTTGCCGCTTTCTTTTGAACAGCTTCTACGGATTCAAATCTCGTACCTTTCAATGCAGATTTCACCTTAGCGAAAAAGATAAAAGTCACATGGTGCTAGGTCTGGTGAGTAAGGTGGATGTGTTGGCTCATTGTCCTGGTGCAAAACCCACGATTTGTCGTTCCACATTTTGGGTCGTTTTTTTCTTACTCTTTCACGTAGTTTATCAAGTACCTCAAGGTAGTAATGTTGACTAATTGTTTGACCTTCAGGAACCCAGTGAAGGTACACAAGCCCATGAATATCGAAAAAAACAATCATCATTGCTTTAAATTTCGACTTGCTCATCCTTGCTTTTTGACTCTCGGTGAATTTGGGGTCTTCCAATGCATGGATTGGCGCTTCGTTTCCGGATCATAAGTAAAAAACCACGATTCATCACATGTTATTATCCTTTCCAATAAATTTGGGTCATTTTCAATGGCATTCAAAGTGTCAGTACAAACATTTTTGCGAGCTACTTGTTGTTCGATGGTGAGAATTTTTGGTACTATTTTTGCACACACTTTTCGCATGTTCAAATTGTCATCTAAAATTTGCCGTACACATTCTTTATCAATGCCTACAGATTCAGCAAATGCTCGAATTCTTTATCGACGGTCAGACCGAATCAAATTAGCAACTTTTTCCACATTGCCATCCGTTTTTGATGTTGAAGGACGACCTGGCCGCGAATCATCTTCAACGTCTTGTCGACCATCTTGAAAACGCTTAAACCGTTCAAAAACACGAGTCCGCGATAAACATTCACTGCCGTACACTTCTTTTAGTATATTATAGGTTTCGGAAGCGGTTTTTCCAAGTTTAAAGTGGAATTTAATAACAATTTGTTATTCTATTATTACGCTAACCATTTTTTCGGCAAATTAAATAACAACACTAACGTAAATGAAGGTTATGTCTCAATGATGTTGTTTACAGAAACGAGACTAACTGCATTTTGAAGGGGAAGCCTCAAACTAAACAGCTATTAGTCAATGTTGATTGGCGCATGCGCACTCTTTCCACTGCAGTCTCAGTCCCGTTATTTAATAGCCACACCTCGTACATTAAAAAATAATGTTATTTATAGAACACGGTTACTAAATGGTTTTCATTT